>VUQR01029214.1:0-20050 GCA_015108515.1 Hemichromis elongatus
GGCTGACCAGCATGTCATGGAGTGGGTGGGAGGTGTTATCCAACATTGTCTTTATCTTGGACAACATCCGCCTCTCCGACACCACCTTAAGGGAGTCCAGCTCCATCCCCACAACATTACTGGCCTTACGGATCAGTTTATTGAGTCTGTTGGCATCTGCAACCCTCAGCCTGCTCCCCCAGCATGCGACGGCGTAGAGGATTGCACTGGCCACAACAGACTCATAGAAAATCCTGAGCATTGTCCGGCAGATGTTGAAGGACCTCAGTCGCCTCAAAAAATAAAGGCGACTCTGGCCCTTCCTGTAAAGTGCTGTGGTGTTTTTAGTCCAGTCCAGTTTATTGTCTATGTGTACTCCCAGGTATTTATAGTCCTCCACAATGTCAACATTGACCCCGTGGATTGAAATAGGGGTCAAGTGTTTTCTGGTCTTCCTGAAGTCCACAATCAGTTCCTTGGTTTTTGCCACGTTGAGCTGCAGATGATTCTGCTCACACCACGTGACAAAGGAGTCGACCACAGCCCGGTACTCTGTCTCATCACCCCTGCTGATGCATCCAACCACTGCAGAGTCATCAGAAAACTTCTGAAGATGGCAAGTCTCTGTGCAGTGGCTGAAGTCTGTGGTGTAGAGGGTGAAGAGGAAGGGGGAGAGGACGGTCCCTTGTGGTGCCCCTGTGTTGCTAATTACCTTTTCAGACACACACTGTGGGAGACGCACATATTGTGGTCTTCCTGTCAGGTAATCAACAATCCAGGACACCAGAGAAGCATCCACCTGCATCGCTGTTAACTTATCCCCCAGGAGGGTCGGCCTGACGGTGTTGAAAGCACTGGAAAAGTAATAAAACATGACCCTCACAGTGCTCGCTGGCTGGTCCAGATGGGTGTAGGCACGATTGAGCAGGTAGATGATAGCATCCTCCATTCCGAGACGGGGCTGGTATGCAAATTGAAGGGTATCCTGATGTGGTCTGACAATGGGTCGAAGCTGGTCCAAGATGAGCCTTTCCATGGTCTTCATGATGTGGGAGGTCAGTGCCACGGGCCTCTAATCCTGGGGGGCACTGGGACGTGGCTTCTTTGGTACAGGGACGAGGCATGATGTCTTCCACAGCACAGGGACTCTCTGCAGACTCAGACTCAGCATAAACAGCTTATGGAAGACTCCACACACCTGGGGGGCACACGCCTTGAGGACACGGGGACTGTGGCCTTTGTTAAAAGTAATAAATCACACAGCAATAGTACAGTACATCGATAATACTGAGTGGCATATAACCCAGGTAGCTACAAAAACTGAAACAAGGTAGTTGCAGTAGGCCAACACTAGTCAGAACCTCTAACTGACTTTTTTGTTTGGGTTTCCAGCACTGCATGGAATTACCAAAATTAGAGAGGGATAGCCTAATGTATAAAACTAGAAATGACGGCCATGTAATACATTTATTTCAACAAAGTAACTGTATTCTATTTATCACATATTAAAGCAGTAACTCTAACAGAATACAGTTACTCATATTTTGTATTTTAAATACATTTTTTCCGTTACTCCCCAACACTGGTAGTAAACTCAATATACAAAATCAAGTCATTTTCTAGAAAGAAGAGTGAAAAGTCCTAAAATATATCTATTAACTGTCTACTCTATCTGCCTGCCTAGCATGATAGAGCTGTCTAAATGCTACTTACTAAAATCCTGTTTTATGTTTATGCTGTTCCACAACCTCATTTATTGCCATTAAGCTTTCATCCGTGTACTAATGGTCATCATCTTGTCATGCTGCATAACATTTAATAAAACTAGGCTGTCTTCTCAAAGCAAACTATATTATTTTAAAATGTATGTGAGTGACTAATTATCCACTGTGATGAGCCTAATGTATTCTTGTATGGAGTGATGATGTCAGAGCTTAGATGCTAAATATCAATTCATATTACGCAAATGATATAACTTGTATAATACTTTTTTATATGACATGGCTTTGTGAATATGCTTTTTTTCTACATGGCTTTCATTTTCTCAAAAAAAAAATCTTCCCTTTCTCCGAAACAAACACACACACACATGCACCCACACACCGGCAGCCAGCAGGGGGCAAGACATTAAGTTACAACAATTCAAAAGCGGCTCAGCATCTCTGCTAATAAAATGTCACTCCAACAAAACTTTTCTGAGAGGAAAGAACTTGATAACTTTATTTCCCTTCAGACAAACAAACAAACAAACAAACAAACGTGCATTTTGGGTAAGCTGGATTTTCCAAACAGGGACAGCATCAACACTGACGCTTCTTGTCTGTAGCAAATGTGGCGATGGGCAGCTGATGAAAGGAGGAAACTTGAAGATCTCATTATCAAAACATAACTCTAATGAGATGAGTGTTGACAGAATTAATCAGGCAGTGTGCATTATTTTTTTTTCCCTAATAATTAAATAAAGAGAATCACAAGATCAAAGCTAGATATCCGGTTAACAGCACCGACTATAAATCTGATATGACAGCCAGTATTTGAACAAAATTCTGACAGTTACCACCTCACCTACAGGCTTATGTACTGACAGTTTTTTAAGAAAATATTTCTGCACTGCAACTGCCAAATAAATAATTATCAACAGTTCTAGTGTTAAAAAACTGTTATATGTCAGCTCTATTTAAATCTGTTCTTGTCATTGGTAAGTTTAAATTGTGAATATGTGCTCTGATAAAGTCAATTCCCCTGACTCGACATGCTGGCAGTTCCTGTAATAATGAGTGGGAATGATATGAGGAGGATTCTTTATCATGACTTGTTGTTCTGGGAATTATTATTGTGCCCTCTAACCTTCTACACAGTGTTATGATCAGTGGAAGCTTTGATTTGATCTGATGCCACAAATATCAGGCTTTCAAATAAACACCAAAATTTAATCACAGATAATAAAAAAATAAAAACAGGTTCTGCTTTAGTATGTAAGCTGCAGTTAGAAGTTGTTTTGCGCAGTCTATTCTTGCATGGAAGATAGTCTATAGCGCATTACAAGACACCATTATTCAAACAGTATCTATTATCCACTGAGAAGCTTAATTTTTGCATGTACTTATAAGTGAAAAGAACAGTAATTCACATAATTTATAGCCACAGAGGATGTGGAAATAAAATCACTGCCATTAAACAGGGGTTTCAGAGATGAAATTAGTTTTCATGCAATTATGAATCTTCGCTAATTCTTAACACACAGGCACTGAGCATGAAGAGGGGGAGGTGCTGTGCACCAACGCAGGGACACATCCACGCACTAGCAGGCGCATACACCTCCACATGTTCACCCACGTACATACACACACAGATACACACACACACACACTGATTCAAACACATTTCCTCAGGCATGATTGAGTGTCGTTGGTCTTGTTAGTACCTTGTCGTCACATGAGAATGTAGTTAATTAAAAGTGCATGTGATGTTTATTAAGATTGCTAGCAAGACATCCGCCTACACTTCCTCAAACCTCTTTTCTTAACTTCATTAGCTCGATCCAACACTTACAGCTCCCCAAACACACTGTCGATGATTGCTTTCGCACCATCCACTTTTTGCTCAACCTTACAGAGGAGAGATTTTGAACTGTATGAAATGGATCTTATTCTCATTAAATTACTTGCAACTTTCTATCCGTGCTTTCTTGTGTGTATTTAAGGACTTGGGTGTCTCTGTGAGCCGTATGCATCTGTGTGCTTGAGCATGAAGGTCCTCTGATTGAGGATGTCAAAGGTTGCTACCCACGCAGCAATTATGGGTACCAGGAGAGTGTGTTTGTATGTAATGTGATTGTGGTTTCGCTGAAGGAGTTTTTAATAGAGGTGGAGAAACAGATTGCACACACTCATTACACCACGATAGGTTAACAAATGTGAAAAGCTTGAAAAGCTCCTTTTCCCTTCTTTCTATCTCTCTCAATCAAACATTGTTCTGTTACTGTTTTCGCCGTTGCTCGCCGACACAATGCCTCAACAATTAGCACATACAGATAGGACACACGACCCACAAGTGCTTTTGCCTTTTTTCTTTTCCTGACAATAAGCACCAAAATCAGATATTTGGCTATAGCCAAAGCCCCACTTCAACACAGGAAAAGGTTTCAGGTTTAAATGCATTCACTGCTTTGAAGACGAATATCACTCGCACAAGGGAAGCTGTGTCAATGCCCTAATGCAGTCCCGAACCTTAATACCTCAATCGAGGAGTTTAAATATTAAAACTACTATTCTGTCATGAAAAAACTTATGAAAACTCCTGGAATATATGAGATTTTGTCCTTTCCCACTAGCCTGCCCGCCCTTGTGCTCCAATTTTCTTTCAGAAGAGATTGAAAAGTCTCTTAGAGGCTTCCGTCTCATTTCTACGCCTGTCAGAGATCTCTGTGCTGAAAAAAAGAAGAGGAGTGCTAAGAAGGGTGAGTATAGATCAAACACTTTATAATGTAGTTCAATGAAGCTGGGAACTCCAAACGCCATTAGTTGCAATGACACGCTGCCAAATCACCATCAGATCCTCCCTGTCAGCTTTTAAGGAAATCGACTTCATTTTTTAGACAAAAGGAGGCTTTTGACAGTTAAGGGGTGTGGTGGAAGAAAAGGAGACTGCTAAAAAATAAAGTGACAGAGAAAGGGAGAAAAAAGGAGACTGAGAGGAGGAGGGTCTAGATAAGATGAGAAGATGAGAGGTAATTGCCTCTATTATAGAAAAGAGGGGAGAGATGAGGAGGCCAGCGAGGAGCGAAGAAGACTTGCAGGTGAGATATTAAAGTCACACCATCCGGCTTTAAAAGGTCACCTGTGATGTCTATGCTTGTGTGCCTGCTTTACGGACACACACAGCTACACGGTACACAAACCAGTTTAAAAGTTTTTGAGCTTACTCTGATAGTTGTGGCCTCCATTCTGTGTCCATTCTATGTTTTATTTGTACATATATTTGCTGCATATCCACTGTTCAGACATTTTACACATACACACATAGCCTGTATCTATCAAAATGTAAAGGTGGTGCTGTTCTGCATCTGTTGAAGAGCAATTTTCTCTCTAAATTGAGAGAACAAAAGTGAAATGAGCATCAGCCTTGGTGGCAACAGTTAAATCTGACCTATTTGTATCTCTCCGCTTTATCAGTCTTGTATCTCTGATGTCTGAATGCTAAAGTGGCTCACCTGTCTTCACCTCTGCTTTGCTTGTTCAGCTGCCTCCTCCTCTTCCACCAGTCCTTTCACTCACAGGACCCAAAGGACGTTTATCAGCATGTCCTTTCTCCGTTTTCTTATCTGGGTTCAGTCTCCGCTCGCTGTTAAGATCTTCCATTGCACAATGCTTTTTAAAAGTTTGTTCAGAGTCATCAACATTTCACTATTAGTTTGAGGTTATCGATTTCTTGTTTTACATAAAGAAGTGGCCTCACTCTCATCACAATATATCTTTTGACTTATTCTTTCTTTCAGCAGTTTCATTGCTTCTGCACTAGTGTTTTCCTTCCCATTTCTCCTCGTATTACTGTGCATTTTATTCTTTGTTACATCTCTACTCCCTTTATTTTGCATACTTAAAGATACATTTTTCTATCTGGCATTGAACAATATTGAAAGTCTGCCCTTGCGTTTCTTTGTTCTGTCCTCATTCTCCCCTTCTTTATCTTCACATGCTCACAGTACTGTACCCTCCCTTTCTCCATTGCACACTACAATACCCTATCGACTCTCCTTCCCTTCCTTTTTTTCCTTCCCTTTACTCCTCTTTCACCTGCCGCAGTGCCACCAGTGAGGCTACCTATGAGATAAGCAGCTCCAGTGTAGAGCCATCAGGTTCCTGACAAGATACGCCCCATGTGTTCAGACATGACCCACTACCAGGCAGCTACTGAACCTGTCAGAGAGACACTGGCGGCTCAGGGCACAAGATGACTGCCAGACGGACATTGCAGGATTCGCAGAGGGGACAGTTTAAAGTTAAAATTGTTGTTTAGATTCACTTGAGAGCATTGACCTTGTCCACCTTGAGCATGCTGTCAGGAGTTGTGAACTGGATAGGGTTGAGGAAAAGCAAACAGAGAAAGTGCTGGGAAGTAACAAAAGCACTGCCATTACATTTAGATATGACATCATCACTTATCAGACACATTAACAGATGTAAAAGAAAAATGGCAAAATTTACTTTCTAATAGGAATGTGGCAGATAATGGCTGAGTGGCAATTTTCAGGGTTTAAAACTTAAAAACAGCACATAAGTGTTCAAAGTGTCATTTGAGGCTTATTCAATGCGTGCAGCTGTAGCTGGCAATGGTTCACTCAGCACTGACACCAGAAATATGTTTGTGGTGTTGGTGCCTCATGGAAAATTTTTAACTTAGTTCTGCTTACTATGTGGTTAATTGAGAAAAACAGACCGTACACAAAGTCAGTGATTTTATTTAAATAACACTTGGCTGGTATTTGTGTGTCTGCAATACACGCATGTGTGAACTAATGCACCTTGCTAGTGTTAAGCTAATAACGTAGCATTCTATCCTCTTATTCAAATATGGTCTATTCTGTCTACCAAAAATACAACAGCATCTAATATTATGACATCTCATTTTGAAACCTCATAGTTCAGTGCCTGCCTCTGAAATTTTAAACTAAATTTTAAACTCTTCTTCTCATGTGCAAAGTCTTGAATAATCAAGACCCATCATATCTTTAAAATGTTTTGGTACTTCCTATCTCGACAGAGGACTTCCCTCTCAGAGTGCAGGCTTACTTGAGGTTCCAGCTCCGATTTTGGATTCAGAACATAGACACCTTTGCTGCTTTTACACCTCTACTTCACTCCTTTTAAGACTAGGGTTAAAAACTGTTATCTTTGATAGAGCTTATTGTTAGGGCTGGATCAGGTGACCCTGAACTTTACCGTAGGTATAGTGTGAAAAGCTGAGGCTGCCAGGGGGGTTACCATGAAGCATTTCTTTGTTAGTCACTTTGTTTCAACCCCCTTATTTTTATATGTATTTACCGCATTTGGGAAAAAAATTTAATAACTACTCACTGTTGAGCATCAAAAGGGTATTAGTTAAAACTTAATTTATCATTTATAAAACATTACTAATCATCGTTGCTTATAAGCATGGCTTAAAATGGTTTTGTCTTGTTTAACAAGCACATATGTATGCTGGATAGCGTAGATCTAAGACCACACGCCTTTGGAGCAAGAGTTGCAAGGTCGATTTCCGTCTGGGGTCTCTGTATCCAGTAAGGCTCCCGAGGCTAGATCCCCCCCCATGCTGCACCAGGGCACTCTGTTGGAATGCTACTATGCAAGTAACCCTGGTGGAAGGGGTTACATGAATGTGATAAATGTATTCATGTTTTATTTTAAATGAAGTTTCAATATACCCAAGTTGAAATATTCGGTGACTCCAGCTGCTCAGTGTGTCTCTTTTGCTCTTAACCCCTCCTACGAACTCCGACTCTGGTCCTACTTACATTTCAGTATTCTGAAATGGTAAGTGAGTTGCATTTGCCTCCTGCAATAAATATTTGTATGTTTTATATAACTTTGTGTTTTGTCTGTTTCCTTTTTCTGATGGGAAGACATCTGAGTCGCAAGGTCCTGCTGCACTTTCAGTTTCATTGATATATTTTTTTATAAGTCACACAGGGTCCACACTTTGGATGAGGTCACACAAAGTACTTTGTAAAGCGAATCCTAGTAACAACCTGAATTAACCATAATTTACAATATGAAATAAGTAGTTTATTAACACTCACAAATAACTATCTCATTTCAAAATTTGTATACAATGTGATGTTAGTCATTTACTTTCATATGATACTATGGACCATTAACAACTCCTGTTTAGACCTGATGTCATTCTTTATTTAGAAATTATATACTATAAATAATAATATACTGTATGAATTTATAAACCTTAAATAAATCTAAAATAATTGTGCTTTGTACTGATCTCGCACACCTTCTTTTCTTTTACTCTTACCCTCATTTCCCTAACCAGTCACAATAGATGGCTGCCCCTCACTGAACCTGCTTTTGCAGGAGCTTTTTTTTTTTTGCAGTGGTGGAAAGGGAGTTCTTCCTTTCCACCATTGCCAAGTGCTCACTCAAAGAAGATTGTTGTAAGTTGAATATAAATAAAACGGAAGGTAATTTAATTAAAGAGTGGCTACATCAATTTTTTTATATAATAACCCATAACCACTGACTTGACAAAGCCTACCTTTCCACAGTAATTGTGGATTCCATGCATGTTTTACATTGGAAAAGTCATAATAATTCTCAGCCCATGCAGATCCACTCCTGAATATCTAAGCAGCTTCCCATCTCCAATCATACATACACGTGCAGACACCAGAGTCCCTGTGGGCCTGACGATGCTGTGCTTGTCTTGTAGTACGGGTTGTGGCTTTTACCAATTAGCAAAGCAGAAGAGAGAGATTTAAAACATGATGACACCACAGTGTTGTTTTATCCCACAGGCCACTGAGGCTCCACAAGCACAGATCATGTGTGATCAGATCAAATCTAAGTGCTTACACAGGCCAGATGACACACATGCTGCACTTACCTCTTGTTTTGATTAGCAGAAACTGGCTTCTACTTTCCCTCTTAACTGTTATAGATTCAGTAAGATTTTACTTAGCTTTTCACAGGTTTGCATAGAGTACCGTGAAAAGGCTTTTTTTTTTGTTTTTTACATGGCTGTAGTGATATGTACTACATTTCATTTCTTTTTAGTTCATAGTTTAGAATTTTGAATCAAGGTAACGCTCCCTAAAATGAGCTAGGTCATGCTTTTCAATTCACAATTATCCTAAACTATGACTAATCTCTAGCCAAATAGTTTTAATGCCTAAGTCTAACTGAGCAGTCTGTGAAAACCAGAAACTGCCTATCCAAAATAAACCATGTATCTCTTAACCCTTGTCCCTTTTTAACTTTGAAAAAAAAAAATATTATTTGTAAATGGTTGAATCATTTTATGTCAGTTTAACTGTAGAACTGTAGTTGGAGGTAGAAAAGCAACCACAATTGTGTAGTAGTTCTTGTAACATCTGCTAATTTTTGTTTATTCTAAATCCATATAGAGCAGTTTACCTCTACGCCACACAGGCCAGTTAATTGGCATTCAGCGTGCAAATCAAATTTTTGAGTAATTTTTACCAGCTGCATCGCTACAAAAGATCTTAGTGGTTCCCCACCTGCCAAATCCCACTTTAACCCCTGATTATCTGCACGTTACACTTTTTTTATTTGGTAAATAAAAATGTTAAAGGGTTTTCATGTCGTATATATGTGTACAACATGAAAACCCTTTAACATTTTTATTAACAATAGTGAAACTGATTATTCATCTCAGATTTTTGATGACATCATCTTCTAAAAGGTGACATGCCATAAAAATGCAAATCTCTTATAGGTTTATAGGTGCAATAAACAGGGATTTTAATTTATTATTCAAAATTAATGTTAAATAGTAAAAACCACTGGAAGATTTAGTAAATGGAACAGAAAGCACCAAAAGTTGAGTTTATTTGCTGTTGATGTGGGTCAACTCGCTCAAGCCACTCCCATCAAAGAAGAGCTTCTAGAAGAGTCAATTCTATGACTCTGGTACCCTCAACTGTACAAACCCCTTTTTCACTTCTGCCAGTGTGACTAATAGGCTATACAACTCCAAAATGATAATCAGGCAATAAAAATAAAATTTGTTCCACTCTTCTTCAGGCTTTGTTGAGATTCACCGTAGCAATCTGTATCACCTTCAGGGATCATTCCTGCCAGCGGTGTCTCACCAATTACTGAAGTGTTTTTTTTCACCCACAGGCAATATTGCAGAGATGGATTGTCCCCCTTCTGTGGCAATAATTTCTTTGTTGTTTGCAGCAGTTCTCTTTAAGCTTTTAATATCTGTTTACTTTGTTTTGACCTCTGTAACTGCCCATAACAGTAGCAACGGTGCTTACCTATTTAGTCACCCTTTCTTGACTGTTTTGTAAAATGGTGTTTAGCCTTTTAACTTGTTCCATGTGGATGGTGACAACTGTGTCATGAAATCCTTCAAAGCAGTGGTCCCCAACCTTTTTTGTGCCACGGACCGGTTTATGCCCGACAATATTTTCATGGACTGGCTTTTAAGGTGTCGCAGATAAATACAACACAATAAAACCAGTAACGGTACCAAAAAAAAAGAAAGAAAATGTATGCATAACAAACAGGAAAAGACAGGGAAACTGAGTTGAAATTAAAAATAATAAATATTAATGATTAAAACCAATAAAAATCATAAAAAAATATAAATTTCACACCCGGACCTCAACTCTCGCGGCCCGGTACCAAATGACTCATGGACCGGTAACGGTCCATGGCCCGGGGGTTGGGGACCGCTACTTTAAGGAAAAATTGCTCATGCATACATGATTTCTCACTGCTGTGTGTACAAACATATGATAAATACCAGTTGAACGCAGAGCCCTTTAGAGCTCTTTCAACATGCAGTTTGATAAATAAATCCCATGGTTTGATGATTCTTAAGTTCAGGTTTCTAATTTGGAATTAAACCATCACTTTTATGCCATGTTTGCTTGTTTCTGTATCTACTGCTGTACACCCACACCCAAGCAAAGTTTCAAAAAGTCTATTTTGTCCTTCAGAAATAATTTAAAAGTAAAAAAGCCATATGGCTGAGTCTGATGATCATGGTCTGTTAAGTTTGAGGAACAAGGCTGATCGAGTTTATGTGAGAACAGTTTTTCTCTGTTTTTTGAGTTTGAATAAAGTTTTTTTGCATATTATTCATCCTAGTGCAATAAGATTTAAGACCTGCACAAATCAGTGTGGTTTTTTCTATGTGTATTGTTGGCAACTGGGGTATTTTATATTTATTCATAAATTCATTCTTTTAGTTTTTTCCTTGGATTATAAAAAAAGAAAAAATATATAGATGAGTGCAGCAGGAGTTCCCAAGATTCCCTTCTGCTGACTGTCCCAGCAGCTTTGTCAACAAATGCGGGTTAGAAATTTATCACAATGTCTGCCCTCACTGTGAGGAAACGCCTGCAGGAAGTTTTCAGATTTAAAGAACGAGCTCTTCTCCCTGAGTTCAAAGTAGTTTGTACTGTGAAACATGACTCTATTGGGAGTTGTTAAGGCTTTGAATTAGTTTCTGTCAGTGTGGCATTTAAATTGTATGCCCCCATCTCTCCCTTGCTTGCTTTTGCTCTGTCATTCAAATTCTTGCTCTTCCTCTCTTCCTCATCTTGTTTCTAAATGCATCTTTCCTGATGTGTATGTCCCACCGTGTTCTTGGCTTGGTTTTCCTTCTATCTCAACAGGGTATCGTGATAAAATAAAGGCTACAGGCTTAGCCTGTGACTGTCTGACCTTGTAAAGAACACCATGTGTGACCAGTTCTGATGTTAAGGGGGTCTTGTTGAACTTGTGAACTGTGTACATGTGTGAATGTGAGTGTGGCTTGAAGGCACAGTGCCCTGAGGGGGTCACAGTAAAACTACTCAGAAGAGGGATAAATAACCTCCATCTCTGGTCATTACACCTTTGTTGTCTTTCACTACCTCAATTTCTCCATGATTCCGGAAGGAGGGCTTTCTATTCATCTATTTTTAATGGCTCTTGTTTTCATTTGTGGAAAGGGTGCAGTCTAAGCTTTCTGCTTTTCCTCACCCCCTAAAAATAAAACACCCTTAATATCATCCACTACCTGCAACCCTCCATCAACTCATCTCCCCTCTCTTTGCCTCCGGAGGGGTGTATGTAAGTATGTAATGGTGTGTGGGAAATTGTGCCCGTGCATCTTTCTGTGTGTGTGTGTGTGTGTGTGTGTGTGTGTGTGTGTGTGTGTATGTGTGTATTTATGTGACCAGAGTGTGTTCGCGCGTGTGTGGCTATGTAGGAAAAACAACTCATCTCCTTACTCATCTCCTCCCGGAACAAATGCTTCCTGAGTGAATTTTGCTTTCAGAGGCACAATCTCCCCTCCAACAATAGCGCTTCCATTTTAAAGATACCACGAACACCAACTTCCACACATACATGAATTTCACAGATAACAAGAACATTTGCGCTGGCCTTCTGCTTGCCCTAGTTAAGAGGACATGATGTTCACTGCTCCTCAACATGTGTGAGAAGGAAAAAACATTGGTGTCATGTCAAGAATGACATTAGCAGAGCAGTGAAGTAGAAGGAGGGCAAGAAATGCAATGCATTTGTGCGTGTGTGTGTATGTGTGTGATGGGATGGGGATGGAGGGTGGGTGTTATGGGTGAGTGAGTTTTCTGTGTTTCTCTCTAGTGAAGCTGAGAATGTGTGTCTTTTACTGTGTATGAGTGTGTGTGTACTATACATATTGTATTTCATTCCAGCTCAGTTTGGATTGAATCATTTAACTTTTTTTTTTTTACTTGTATTACTTTAATATAAGCAAATGGCTATTAGAGATTTCATTTTGCAGAGAACCAATATCCTTGTCTTTTTAAATGGTGCAGTAACCACCCTAGAAGTCTACAAGTTAAATTGCATTTATGCAAAATCCAAATCCATGGACAGTTCTGTGCTGCCTCTGCTGCACCCCTTCGCACCTCTCCACCTGCATTCTTTGCCCCTTTTTCACCTTTAAATCTGGAAAAACGGGCCTTTAAATAAACACTGGTGCAATGCAGCACTGGCTCAATTTCAAAGAGATATGATTTATGAATTGCTTTTATTTTACTTAGCTATTCTCTGTGTTACGTAGTATGTTTCTTTCTGATGTTTCTTTTATGTCATGTTGCCTTTTATCCCTAATGTCACTTTGAGTTGCCCTTTTGTAAGATGGTGCTATACATATGCTAAAGTGCTGGACCACCATGAGTTCACAAAGCATTTTCAGAAACTCTGTTTTTGGCCTTGGTTCCTGTGTGGAATATTTGTGGGGAATTTCTAAAAGAAATTTCTTTCTTTGGCAATCTGATGATGTTGCTGGAGAGCTCTTGCCAACATGCCCAAAATCTTCCACAGATGTTGAAGTAGCTTGAGATCTGGTAGCATTGACAGCTAAAACATGATTCACATCACATTTATGCTCAGTAACCCATTCAGTGATTTTCTTTGTCACTAAAAGGGGACGCTGTAATGTTGTAATGTTTCTCCTCTAAATTATTAATTTTTCCCATTTAACTTGTTGCCTGTCTGTGACTATGGTTGGAAACTGAATGCAGACTGTGCACCGTAGATACTGTATACATGCAAATTGCTTTCATCTTTCACACATGCCTATTTTTTTGCATAGAAACTGTGTTCTGTGTATGTGTCTGTTGTTTAGTGGATCTAAACAGCCTCCCTGCAGAGTTGGTCCGGTCAAATTGCCACTGAGCCGGTTAAGATGCCCCATAGGTCACGCCTTGTCTCTTCTTGTCAGTGCATGCAGGTAACATCATGTAATGTATCCCTCCTCTCACTATAACCCAGTGGCCTGGGGTTTTGGCACAACTTCTGATCGGTGTGTGCAGCAGGGCACGGGCCATCCTCTCTTCTAATTGAATTATCGGAGTGCAAAAACAGGCATCAGACGGGATTCATGTCAGACTTGCCCCAGAGCATCCAGCCAGCCTAGGCAAGCAGGCGCTGGTTATTCAGGGAAAGACAAGCACAGTGTGTGCATGTGAGTCCATGTTGTAAGAGCAGAAATGTGTGTCTCTTTGTGTATGAACGCAAGTCAGAGCCTTTGTGAATGTGTGTGCCGTAAGGCTCCAAAAAGAGCACTTTAATTTCCGTCTCAGAGGAAAGTGTGATTGAACACAAACCCTTTCGCCAGTGGGTCAAAACAGTCATACACTACAACAACACAAGGGAAGATAAAAAAGGAGAAGCCTTATTTTGTCCTTCATTTTTCCCTCTAATCTATCTTCATACAAGCCTTTCTCTGATTTTTATTTTGTTTCATCATACATTTGAAATTTTTCCTTTTCTGCCTTTTTTATACTGAACATCATATAGTAATTTTCAACTTTTTCATCAATTTACAGATCATGGGAGGTTGACATTTTAGCAAATATAATGTATTTGATATTGCTTTCCCATGAGGATCTGGATTTCTGGTCATCCTAGTGTGTGTGTGTGTGTGTGTGTGTGTGTGTGTGTGTGTGTGTGTGTGTGTGCGTGTGTGTATGTGTGTGCATGTGAGTGATTGTGTGCTTGTGTGTACTAACACTTGCACATCTGTGTGCCTGTGCACCACGCTTTTTGAAGTGTCACAAAGTGTAATTATCTTGATTTGGTCAGTAATTGAGAACAACTCACCTATTGACTGCTTATGGCGCATGTTTAGCTCCTGAGGCTGTGGTTGACATCATGACTAACCTGCTGGATGCTAATCCTCACTGGACTGGAATGCAACTAACGGTGATGCTAACGAGTGTTAACACTCTGATGATTAAAAAGATTAATAAGGCTAATGGGTAAAAAGCAGCATCAGTTTAGATTGAAACAGTGACACAAGCAGACACAGCATGGATGGGGTGGGGGTGGGTGGGTGCACACAAAGGATGGAGCTGAGCGAGAAAGTGTGTGTTTGGACTCCCCTCATCTTTTCAAGTCTGTTTGGCACTCATTCGCCATGAGTGGCTGTGACCTCAGTTTTGGCATGCAGTGAGAGTAAGCTGTATGAATGAGAGTTGGAATGCCTGCATGTGTGTGGCAGCTCATATACATTATAACTCGCTGTGTCTATGCTGCTTTGTATGTGTGACTGTATGTGTATGTTCAAAATGAGCTCTGCGTGAAAGGCGCTAAGTAGGAGTCACCTAGGGAATGATTTGAACAAATCGTCTCATGTGTCTTCAGCTCCACAGTGACGTAGCTGCTGCAGAGCTTTTCTGTCCTCTTCACTGGACTGTTGAGTGGGGGGTGGGGGTGCGAGGAGAGAGGGGGGGGTTGCATGAGGACTGAATGTGTCTTAGTGACAGACTGATTCCCCGTTGTTAAAATGTGTATTCACAAGATGAGGCGTGTGGGGCACTTCAGGCAAGATGAAAAAGCGGCACAAATTGACCTTGATGGGATGCCGTGGTGAGAGAAGTGGATTTTGGCCATTTTCTTTTATCTTTCACCCCGGAGTAGTAATGGCCGCTGTTATACTTTTAATTCCTGAAGTCATAGTTATCAATGTTGCTGGACATTGAAATGATGTACTTCTCATGATGTTTTGTGGCTGACTCATATTTTCTCTAGCAATTTCTACAGCACTGTCAGTCCTGGGTCACTGCAGCCTCACAAACTGTGTAGTCAACTACATAAAGGTGTTTTTTATTCATCTAATAGGTGCCAGCTTTCACAAAAACTATTGATAATTGTAAATATAATTAATCAATAACGCTGCCTGATGTACCATCCCTTTTTTCCCCTTCAACTGATATAGCGGAAGGAAAGAAATGCTGTTATGCAGCTGCCTAATAATAATGGATTTACATGTGGTATAATTTGAGACTATGTATTTTATTATGGATTAATGGTTTGATTAATTGTGGTTTTTAATGATCAAAATAATTAGGAAAAGCTGCTAACTTTTTTTTTTAAAATAAACTATCTATGGTCCTGAGTTTTATATAAGACAGCAAAAGATAAAGGACAGCGCAAAGTCAGATCAGTTAAAATTAAAAAGCTATCAAAAAATTTAAGTTACGATTTCTAAACTAATTAGAAAGCAACTGTTCAAAGATACAACGGAATTCTTGTATCTTTGAACAGACCTTGAGAGCAAAGATTTAACTGCATGTCAGATTAAAGGAACACAGTTCTTTGATTCAACTAAAACGAAGCAAACAGGAAACAACAGTAAGTGACCAATTAAAAGCATTTATCCATAAATTACTGGACAAAATCTTTGATGATGAAAGCAAAAGTGTGGGTGATGTAGCCCGTCTGCATGTTTTGTTTCAATTTTTTGGCTTGCAAAAAAGAACAGCGGTGGCTATTCTTAATCCATTTGTTTATAGAAAGAAAAAAAAACCTTGTTGGGTCATGTTTGTGTACACAGATGGTAGCGTGCAAGGAAAAGACAGGGGATTTGCAGGTCACATTTTCAAAATGGACATCCACGTGTGCAGAAATGTGATCTAGGGTAATAGTACAGCTTTGTTGTCATGGTAGCACTTCTCCATTGAACATTTCAAATTAATTTGAAGTTCAAATTTCTTAAATTGTAAAGTTTAGAAACAAGGGCTCACATTTTGCCTGGCCTCACTGTGTCTTGTAGCCATGGTCACGTCAGTTTTCATAGATTTGGTAGAACAGTACAGAACAGATTTAAGGGTGAAACAGCTCGAGGAGAGAAGAAAGAAAAATCATTAAATGTTATCTGTGGTAGCAAAAATAAGTAAATATGCTTCTGCAAACTGTGAATATTTAATATTTCAATATTTGGCACAATTTACCTTTAAATTATATGACTATGAAATGTAATGTAAGTTCTTGTAACATGCAGACAAATATTTATGTGTTTTTTTAATGATTCTCACATGGGTGAAGATGTGAAAGTACATTATAGATATGCCTGGTGGTGTGTAGTGTTTATTTATATATTATATCTACTTTGAGTGACTGTAGAAAGAACCGAACATTAAGTTACAGTTGAATGTTTTGCCCATATGTCTGTCTGTCTTAGTCATCTTTTAACTTTTTCTGAGTTAATTTTATTGCATTTAGTCATCCTAGTCCTTATTATGGTACCCTCACTGCCAATCAGGATTAATTGCACTGATATCATCAGTGTATATATATTTGTTTGATTCTTTTCTCCTTTTTTGATGAAAACCGTTTCAAAGATTTGAGTACAATTGATCAGTTCAAGTCTATGGGAATTTCTAAAGCCAAACGTAGTGACGCTGATTGTGCTGAATTGTGAGGAGTTGCTAATATTCTTCCTATTTTAGAGCTTTTTAATCAAACAACCTTTATTAGAGCTATTGTGATATCAGTTTCCTGTCTGTAACTGCACAAATTATATTATTTGTATTTCAAAAGATTAAAGACGCATAAAACAAAAACAAACTACAAACTGAATACTGGAATGAAACCTTCTTTTTTGTTTTTGTAATAAAGTGAACGTTTCTATTTTATGTATTTCCCACAATAATCTTGTACTTTTTTTCTTTTTTTTTACCCCAAAACTACTTTTCATTCAGAAACAATTAATATCCTACAAACCAGTGGTTACAGAGCTGCAAATAACACTGCACAGGGCTAAAAAGAGATGAGCACAGTGAGTCAACATAATAGATGTACTAAACAGGCACTTTGTCTTTAATGGTGTCAATAAATAGCCACATCGCCATCTAGTGACATTTAGAGGGAATATGAGCTTCAAAACTGGCATTTGAAGTCATACTAGCAGCTGCTTTGTGCAGGATAGTGCTGACCTTGTGTATGTCATTGGGGATATAAACATCCATTCAGATATTCTACACACAGACAAGGTGTACAAACAAATGCACATATCTATCTTGTTCTTTCTCCCAGACACACACAAAAATGTACACATCAACACACATAAGTTCCAAATATCTACTTAAAAGTGACTTGCACAGAGGATGAAATGCAGTTTTTGTCTCCAGAAATCACACTTAGTCAAAGAAAGCACAGGGATGGTACTTGCAGAGCCACAAAACATATATTGATATTAATGTGCTGCATAAATTTAGCCAGATAAAAGCATGTGGGTAAACAAAAATGGGAGCTTGCATAAACCCCTTTTTTTTGTTTTTATGGGTTTTTATTTCACCTTTAAAACAAAGAGGTTAAAGCTGTTGCACTGTTGTAAAGTGGCTAGCCTCTATGGCAGGGGTGTCAAATTCAATTGCACAGGGGGCCAAAACTCAAGGCACACTCTAGGTCGCGGGCCAAACAAGATAAACATTTATTGAACACACTAAAATAATGTTTTTTAAAACATAAATATGAGTAAAAATAGACAGGAATATTATTCCAGAATAAATAAACTAAAAAAATAAGCTTGAGCTTTAAATATTTTATTGTCCATAAAAATATATCCTGTCAAAATGATGCAAGTTTGAAATATGAACGTGCTGCAAAAAACCCCAGAAAAAAATGAATGAAAACAAACAAGGTTCTAGCCGCATGTAGACAGAGCTGGGGCATTGCTTCAGGAATGGAACTAATAAACTGTGCGGGCCAGTCAGTGTCGTATTTTGCCTTAAACTGCAGCCACATCTGAATCTGCACAGGTGCAGTTTTCACGTCAAATGTAAATGGGTTGCGAAGCAGCTCAAAATTCTCTTTTCGTGCTTCAAAGTCACCAAAGCGCCGTGAAGACGCAGTGCGCTCAGTTTATCAGCAAAGTGCGCAGACTTGGTTCAACATTACTTGGCAAAAGGGAAAGTGAGGCAAACGGACCTCTGTATGATAATGTATGTCGGCAAACTCAGAATCTGTTTCCCGCATAAAAGACTGAAATTGACGGTGATTTAAACCTTGAGCTTGGATCAAATTTATGATTTGCGTTACTGTGCTCATTACATGCTCCATTTTTAGGACTTTACCACACAGCGTTTCCTGGTGTATGATGCAGTATGCTGTTAAATCACCGGTACAGTTCTCCTCCTGGATCTTTGCTCACATCCTGCTGACTAGTCCACTTTTTTTCACCACACAACACCGGCGCTTCATCTGCTCTAAGTCCAATAAGTTTGTCCCAGGGCGGATTCATGTCGGTTTCACTTTCTGCTCAGGGTCACATTTGCCAAAATCTGCGTTTTGTCTGGACAGAAGACGTCGCACACCTCCATCATGCAGCTCTTCAGACACTCTTTCTCTGTAAATAGCCGGGCTGGTTTGGCTTTCTCCTCTGCTACATTAAAACTTGCTTTCACAACAGCTCTACTTTGTGATTTTGCTCTCGTGAAAAACGACTGCTAAAATGTCAGATTCTTATTTAGCTCTTCTACTTTTTGTATTTTCTGCTCTGCATTTGGGTTTTTCAGCTTATCCTGATGTTTTGTCTCAATAGTGCTGTCTTTAAATAAATTCCTTCATTACAGCCACATTAGCTCCACTAATATGCACACAGGTTTACCAGCGATGTCTGTAAACATATATTCAGTCTCCCACCGGTGCTGAAAGGCCCTGTTTTCAGAATCAACTTTTCTCTTCTGCATTGTGAGAGGCTAGCTTTGCAATAACAGAAGTCTGACTTGATTGACGCGGGAATGTTCCCAGGTAGCCTAGCTTGCCAAAGAGGCTGCAGCGCTGCATTATGGGATTTGTAGTTTGTGTGTTATTAGCGCCTCATATCACCAGGCCATGCATAACAATAATAATACATCTATATAAGGGCTGCTCAATCCCAGTCCTCGAGAGCTACCGTCCTGCAGCTTTTAGATGCATCCCTGCTCCAACACAGCTGAATCAAATGGTTTGATTACCTCTTCAGCATGCCATTAAGGCTGTGTCCCAATTCAGGTTCTGCAGCCTTAAAGTACGCAGCCTTAATGATCCTCAAGGGCCGCGTACTCAAAGACCGCTAAAGCTGGAAGTGCAAGTCTTGTGAAATGGGATGGTCTAGCCTCCGTTGCGCTGTTCAGGTTGCCTAGCAATCATGATACTAACTGCTGGAAACGTTTCATACAGCATTGTTTGACAAAAATGAAGGAGAAAATTCTTTTGCTCATCTGTTTGTTTTTGTATGAGCTTTGTTTGATTTGATAAGTATCTGAGGCTGAGACTACAGGACTGTAAAAACATGATTTCTGTACTGAACAGTCATTTTAAGATTAGCTAGTAAATAACAATTAGCTAATGTTGTTCATGAGACTAAAGTCATCTCACTTTGGTAATGTAAATGTAATATGGGCAATATTAAAGTTAGTATTATATTTATCATTAATAGTTATTACAGCAGTGAACTTGAACTCTGTGTCAAACACTGAGCTTCAGTAAAGATTCAGTTATTTATATTTCCTGTCACCTGAAATCTTCACTCAAAGACAAACATCTATGACAGTGTATATATAGAT
>VUQR01029217.1:4118-15738 GCA_015108515.1 Hemichromis elongatus
TCATCCTACTTTTTTCCCTCTGTGTGTGTGCAGGGAAGCAGATGTTTGTGTATATACGGTGGACTGGCAGAGGGAGGCCGGCAGCAGATGCCTGTACCGGTGCCAAGGTTCGGGATTGTACAGACGGTACATGTTCAGCGAGAGAAAGCTGCCCTCCCTCTGCCATAGGTGCCCCCCAACCCCCACCCCAGCTGAACGCCACCCCCTCCGTGCGCCCCCCTCATCCCCCTCCTGCTGCTTAACCACCACACAGTCCGGCCCCTTTTATTTATTCATCTATTTGTTGAATTATTTACTCATTCCATCGCTCGTTTGGCCATTTAACGACCCGCCCGGAGGCGCAGGAGACGATGGAGCGTTTACTTCAGGGACAGATGACCATTCGCTTCATTTATTGGGGAAAATAAAAACAAATGCTAGAACACTATGGGCCTTTATGGTGTGTGCTAAAGAGGTGAAGAGCCCTGGCCCAAAATATGACCCTCAGTCGTATTAATGAAAACCCCCCCCGAATTACAGTCCAGACCGCTGCTGCAACGACATATTTAATAAGAAATAACCAGAAATCAGAGAGGAGGGACACCTCTTTAGTCCGTTTTGGTGACTTTAAATGAATGTTTTTCAGCTCAAATAAACTTAAGCAGTAACCTCTTTTTCTCAGTTTCTTTACAAACACTTTAAGATTTTGCGTTGTTACGTGTAATTTCATGAACTGTAATTCAGTATCAGC
The DNA here is from genome assembly GCA_015108515.1 of Hemichromis elongatus. Lineage (NCBI taxonomy): Eukaryota > Metazoa > Chordata > Actinopteri > Cichliformes > Cichlidae > Hemichromis > Hemichromis elongatus. The sequence continues at coordinate 4,849 of VUQR01029217.1, forward strand.
CCCATTTAATGACCACGTATCAGCTGTTGTCCATCCCATACATCTTGCATTATAAGCCTTCCTTTATGTATTAGCCTAGCAATTCACACACTCTCACACTTGACCATGAATAACAACGATGCCATTTTCCAGCTGTTCTGTATAAACACTGAGGGACTCCCAGAGACTGCCTCGGGGTCTTCTTACAAAATCAAATTAAAAAGCTTTTGTCATTATTTCTTGTAACCACCCTTTCATGGCCTCACCTACCTGTGTTCTCTGATGCACTCATTCCTGATCACGTCCAGCCTGGTTACTACAAACCAAAATCTTAACATCATCAACTTCACATCCATCACACTCGTCTCCGCCCTTCCCAACCTGCTCCACTGTCTTTTGCACTCTTCGTTACTTTGGACGGTTGACCCCAAGTATTTAAACTCATCTCTTTGAATACCTTACTGACTGGTTTATGGGCTCAGACACTCATTTTGAATCATATTGTTATTGTTATTTTGTTCCTAAGGAGGACGAAGAGACGTCCACCTTTTTTATATCTTATGTTTTTTGAATAAGACACTGGTGTTGATTGTATTACACCTCTGCCACAACTACCGCCCCCTAATTTGGACTTTTGTTGCCCTTTTTAACCTGAAAAAACACCATCTGTGACTTCCTGTGAGAAGGGTAGAACAGCGTGGGTTGAATCAGGTGATCATCTAGCTGATAGTAGCTGGAGGAGGCCTTTATTTGAAAGTATTTATGGTTTGTACAGAGAACATAATATAAATCAGGCACGCTGGAATAAAGTTTTTGTTCGGGTCCGTGGTTCACCTTCACCCACACAAGCATCTTCCACTGCGGCGAGGTTCATCTCGTCTCCTTTTTCTTTTGTTATTATCATCTATTGAATGAAAGCACCAACGTGTCGGAGCAATAAAAGGAACACTTCAGCCTTTCATTACGAGACGCTCCTGCACGTGTTAAGGTGGCGATGCGTTTTGTCGACACTGATAATCCCTCTGAGCGCCTCTTGCTCACTCTTACACGCCATTTCCCAACACGGTGGAGGATCACAGCCTCTCCTCAGACGCCTCCCTGTAGTTTTGACTTGAAGGAGGAACTTTTTTTCCCCTTCTCTGCCTCCCCTCCCCTCATCTTCCTCTTCCTCTCCCCCTCCCGGACTTCACTCATTTTGCTTCCCTGCTTTGGAAGGAGAGCGAAGGTACAGCTTGTTTTATTAACATCAAAAGCGCCTGTGGGAGACGGCGGTGATCAAATTCCCCTCTAATTAAAATGAACCTGGGTTGAGAATGTTGCGCTGTTTAATATGTACAGAATGGTGCTGATAGCACAAAGCGGCTCCTCCTTTTGTTGGTGCAGATAATGCGGGCCCCTTCGAGACGCCGACGTGGGCGGAATGAGCGTACCTAGCGCATCCTCTCAATATGGGTGATGTCCTCATCGCAGCGTGATGTGAGACTGATGTCAAATCGGGCCGGTGAAGCCTGAGCCTCACCTCGCCTTTAATTTGCAGGGTGATTGATGGACCTGGAGGCAATGTTGCAGAGCGATCAACTCTCGTCTAAGGTTGCCTCCTCGCCCTTTTACCGAGCCGGCGCTGCTTGGCAGCCTTCCCCTTGTCCTTCGCTCCCAGGATGCTTCCAGAGTTTCAGAGAGTTCAAGTTCACTTTGCACTTTGTTCTTGTCTTGTGATGTGAACATCGCCACAAAGGGTGAATTTGTACTCCTGAAAGCTTGCGTCGTTCGAGCTCAAAGACTAGGCGTGCCATTGTCTGAATTCAGGAGCAGGCAGCGTGTTTTAAAGAGCATTGAAAGAACAAAACTAATCTACAGGAGGTCGAGAAATGCTGGCAATCCTCTAGAATTTCAAGTGATGGCTTGAGGAGCTGTCATTTCCTGTTGTCGTTCTGACATTCAGCCCACTTTATGTTTGAAAACGTATCTACGGACAACAGATATCAAGCACTGAAAAGGCCACAGAGTCTGCTGAACTCGGTGCCAAACCACATGTGACAACTAAGTTAATCTGATTGTAGGCTGATGTCATCCAAATTCAGAAAATCAGACAGATGTTAAAAATCCAAATCATTTTAGCTCAAATAAAATGATCTGTGTGGCTGTTCTCTCAGGTCTTTCAATGAAGACATTCATAGAAACAAGGACTTACAAGGTTTAGCAGTGGGCTAACTTGGTAGCTACAATCTAGAATGTAGCACATTCTGACTGACTTCACTGAGACTGACCAGAGAGTACAGGATTAGAAATGAGTGCATCAGAAGGACAACTCAAGCTAGACTGAGGTGGTTTTATATGTATGTATATTGGACAAAGGGTGATCAAGATGGAGCTGCCAAGTAGAAGGAAGAGAGGGAAACCTCCAAACAACTTCATGTATGTAGTGAAGGAGGACATACCAATGGTTGGAGGATGCTAGACATAGGCTGAGATGGAGGCAGTTGATCCGCTATGCCAGACTCCAAAGGGAACAGCTCAAAGACGAAGATACATGTTTAGACTTCTCTAGCTTGCCTACATTCAGCCCAGGGTCCGCATAAATTAATTTCGTATGTTCATGTTCGTGAACACAAACTGTGATGCTGTTTTATGGCTCACTGTAATATTTCTATTGCAAGTATATTTCGCGTCTTTATCCCGTTTGTTGTCCAGATTCTGAAGTGGGCACATGTCACCATGGTAACTGAGAAAACAGAGTTGTAGGAAAAGTGTTTATAATGTGTCTGCGATGTGGCAGACTCAAACTCATTCTGTGGTGTAAGCTAGGACACAATAGGATTCCCTATCGAGCCCTCAAACACCCAGATGGGGACGCGTTCACTGGCTGTAAAAGTGGAAAGTACTAATTTTGTGCCCAGGCACATCAGTCAGTAGATTAGAGGTCAGTCACAAAAATTTCCATAGTGCGAGACTGCAAGCTGCTTTGCAACCCACCTCCATTAAACTCGATCTTTGTCATGCTTTTTGCTCTTGTTGTCTGCTTTGTTCTGTGCTGGGGTCTTTCTGCTCTCTGACCCCAAACAGGACAGAGCCAACTACCCGGATATTTTGACTAAACCAGCCTGGCCTGAACTGTACTATGAGTATGAAGCCAGCTTAGTGAATCTTGAAAACCTCTCTGCATCATTAATTAGGAGCCGTCATCATTACATCATACAGTGCTGCTCATCTGTGGAGGTTTTGATCTCCAAGTCAGTTCTTGCTGATCCATTAAAGTCAGTAATTGTAATGAGTCACTTTGGGTCTCAGTAAGTTTCTTGTACGCCTGCAGTTGGCTCTAAGTTCTCACAGTTGAGCCGCTTCTTGTGACAAGAAAGTTTGATTTTTTTTTTTGGACAGAATATCGATGCTCCTTCTTCTTTCTGGACGTCACCTCCCGCTCGGAGGCTTAAGATTCGAGTTTGGGGCTCTAGTTATGATGGTGCAGGGTTTGCAGAGGGGTGAGACGAGGGATACAAATTCAATTTAGGTGTTGCAGCCGATCAATGACAGCAATCCAACCTTGATCTCAGGTTATGAATACCTGAGCAGATGTTACATGTGACGCATACAGATACACAACAAGTCAAAGAAATCCAACTCCTGGTTTGGAGATTTAGTTGCAAAGCATCGAATTAAAGCATTTTCTTATGTAAAGTTAAAGGGACAGCGTTGCCTTTTACCCTTACTGTGACAAAAAAGCACAACACTGAGAGTTTGTATATATTTATCTGTGACCTGCAGGTTTTTTGTCAACCGATATTGATCAATCACCTGATCATTTGCACACATATCAAGGTTAATTATTCCAACAAAATAACAGAAAATGATTCTACTTTCTTAAAAAGTCCTTGTTTATAAGTAAAAAAAAGTTACAGCTAGGCCCAAGCGTTAGAAACAAGTCCAAAAAACATGAAGTGATAGGAAGGGGAGTGATAGGAATACCATATACCAATACTAATAACATCTGACAGATGTTTACTTTGCTCACATCATTTTAGGCACCATTTTTACGACTGGTATGATCGAGAGCCTTAGAGGACTCTGACAAGCATGTAAACACACACAGTGATATAAGGTTAGAATTAAACATAATTAGCTTCCACTAGAATCTTCACAGACTCCTTCATCAGGTGTTTATATTGTTTTTTGGTTTTGTTTTTTTACAGAAAGACATAATTAAAGATGCCACACAGCTTTCATAAGTAAATACAAAATGTAAAGAAAAAAGTGTAATAGAGGAAAAAAGCAACATCGATGATATCCTGACATGTTAGTGTTTAGAAACTAAGACCCACATGGGAATCTACCTAACAATTGAAGTAATGCGAATTTTCAGCATAGACTGTAAATAAAGAATGGACAGACACTATGACGTCACTCACTAGTTGAACACCTGCTCCAAAGCTTCAAAGTCAGCATACTGGGTACCTCCAAGTTGGTTTACTGGATCCAAAATTGACCACATGTGGACTTGTGGGTGGCGCACTGAGTTATCAGCTGCCACCACACGGCCCTCGCCAGGTCAGGGTCGGCATCCATGTGGCATAGGTTCCAAGCCTTTACCTGCTAAAGTAAGCATCTTCTTCCATGCAGTGCACCTGCTGAGGTCTTGGTGGTATTTCTGTTCATCTAGGTCCTCCCCTTTGACCTTACCACTATGGCTAACTCTACCAGGAGCATAAACGCTACACTGCATTCCTCCTGGGATTTTAGGACCCCACAAGCTTCTCCTCAACAACAATTAGTACGCATTATTTTTCTCATTCAAACTAAAGTACAAAACTTTTTCAAAACCACAACCGGGACCAGAATTGACCGTATCTGGATGAGCTGGTTGAGTGCTACCATTATTTGACAGATATTATTATTACTACTATTAAAATGAAATGAAAATCCAGAATGAACCAACACCACAAACATGGTCAAAAGGTCCAGTTAAGTGACTCATGTTAACACACAGTGTCCTACCACTGCATGTACAGCTATAAGAAGAGCAGATTAACTACAGAGACTCTACTGTAATGTGGGACATTTTTTGGACGTGGGGTTTTGGAGCCAGCCTCTGATAGACACTGGAGGAGCTGCAGTTTTTGGCATTTACCAGGCCCCAGAGGCCCACATAGAGGTCAGTCCACGGCACCTGGGCTCCTTTGCATGAGGAAAATTCAGTGGCTTGCTCTAAAACCCAGAAGGCTATAGACCCAAAGGGATCCATTGTGAAACCGCAGAGAATTTTATATGTCAGAAACCAGTAGCACAGCTATCCAAGTCACAGATTGGACATTCTGTATTTGATTAGAAATGAAGGATAATTTCCAGGTCATACAGAATCATTCTGGAAGAAAACTCTTTGTTTGTGTTTGTGAACATTTGTTAAATGTGCAGCACATAATCGGCACACATTCAGCCTGAGTGGATTCCTGCAGCCTCAAATCCAGGCTTTGCTCTTTCTTTTTTTTCTTTTTTCTTTTTTTTACAGCCGTCCCACCCTGCTGTCAGACTCTGGAGCAGGTAGCCTGCACTCCATTAAACAAACACTGTGGCCCCTCACTTTTATTTGACATTTTATTTGGCTGTGACAAACGAGCAGCAGTTGGATTATAACATAATTTGTCTCCTCTTTATTACCGGCACAAAGGACACCATTCATTAATTATTCTGCCGTTGCCGCTCAACACTAACTGGAAAGGTCCCTCTTTGGACAGATGGCGAGGACAATGTTATTTATATCAATCAGTCCAAAATGTTCAGCGAGGATTACTATTCCTTGGACCGCTTTGATTTATGTCTCTGCACCTCACCCCATACCCAACCTCACCGGCTCCTGCAGGGACACTTTAATCGAAAGGGAATTGAAAACAGACTCGTGAGGCAGCAGTGTGTTTTGCCATGTTTATTTATACCTCTTACTTTTTCTGGTTTTTAGCAGCACTAGTCTTCTAAACTAAACTTGCATTTCTGTGGTTTCTTATCAGGGAAGAAGGACTTTAAACTGCATAGATGCACCGTGTCCGTCACTAGTACCTGCATGGGGATGAATAGCAGCTTTTGGTAAGTGCTTTTTATTTATAAGATAAGGTAAGGTAAACCTTTATTACTTAGTTATTACTTAGTGTTTAGTAGTAGTTTTAAACGATATTAAAATGCCTGTTACAAAAATATCAATTTGATTTTTATAGGACTCACTTCCAGGGCCATGCCAAGTAATTTTAGGGCCCTAAATGCCCCCCCAAACCCACCCCACTCGAATCTAGAAAGAAACAAGAAAAAAAATAGCTGAAGTTGCAGTTTCTTTAATGGTACTTGTACTCATTAAAATCAGTCTCCATAGACTCTCATGTTAAAATTTCCAACTTCATAGCAGAAATAAGCTTGTTTACAGCATGGTAAAAAAAAAAAAAAGTTTAGAATTCTATGGATGGTTTTCTTCTTATAACAACTGTACAGGGGTCAAAGATTTTGTAAATAAACCATTTAGTTTTATTAATAGTTTGGCTGTGCGGTGGAACCTCTAAATAAAGCCTTCTCTGGCTTTTCATAGAATAGAATTCAACTTTATTGTCATTGCACATGTCACAGGTACAGGGCAACAAAATGCAGTTTGCATCCATCCAGAAGTGCTTTAGCCATGATATAGATATATTACAATATATATTAGCAATAATATAGATATGTAAGTATAGATATGTAAGTATTTTCATGTGGTACTGGTGTTTTTCAAAATATTCTCATGCAAGTATTTGACATTTTATATGAATTGTAGTGGAGGTAATTGTGCTAATAGACAATCCAAGAAGTCTGAGCTCCAGTTTTTCTGAGTGCTTTTTCTTTGGACCTATGAAACAGCAGTTCCTCTAACAGCCACTTGAGGCTGTTTCCAAAAGTCCCCACAAAATCCAATTTTAAAATGTCCACGTTTGCAGCAGATGTAAATAAGTTTGCAGACTGTTACCGCAGATGCTTTTGGCCTTTACAGCTAAATTCATGACAGCAGAACAGTAAGTGGATTTTGTTACAGGTTAAAGGTTAAGCGCGTAGCCTGTTTATGGAATCTAATGGATGCTAACTAGACAGCATTCCACCATTTCTTCCAAATATAGTTGCTTTTGAATTTAAAAAAACACACAAACAAATAAAAAACATGGTGGCAGCCAAAATGCTAAATAGATCTGACTTTGTTAAGTGAGTGATGTCGCCGTAGCTATTTCCATCATTTGTATACAGCCTATGTTATTGTGTCAAGAGCGTATGTTTTTCATCTCAAAGAGATGAGGATTACCCACATTGCAATACTTCACTCTCTCACTTTAATAAATCCCTTTTACACTGACATCTTTTGGATGGTTTGCATTTCCAGGCAGCATTTTGGCGTGGTTTTCATTTGGAAACACACCACTCACAGAGATTCACAGAAATGCTATCCTGATGACTGTTGTGCGTTTAGAGTACCGTGTTTTGTGTGCTTGTGCATGCAGTCATAGCAGCTGTTATTATGTTTTCTTGTACTAGATTCACAAATTCTTGTTTTTGCGCTGTTGACCTTTTCTCACATTTTTCAGGTAGCTGCATCTGATTCTGATGAGTTGAAATGTAAACCCCCACTCAGCAGCTTGTAGCGGTTAGAATAATAAATCTGAGCTGAATAACGTGCTTGTCGAGTACAAACAGAGACAGCCAGGTCTGCCACTGACACCGCCTCCAACAACTCATCATTACCTTTCTTCTCTGCATGCAAACCAGTCCCAGAGCAACACTTGGTAGCTGGGCGCCACGATTTACGTGTCTGTGTGGAAAGAGATGAGGAAAAAAAAGCCCTATATTTTGTAATGAATACCATTTACGGAGTAATTAGTTTTATGCAAACTAGTGAAGATGAAAGCAAAAATCTTTATAAATTATGAATCATGTTATAACTTATCCGGGGTGCTTATCATCAAGTTAACGCACCTCCCCGTTAATTAAAAGTGTTCACACAGAGTCAAAGGAGGGAGATAGTTTGCCGGCAGACTCATCAGGTAGCTGCATCTCCAAGAAAACCAATTCTGAAGGAAGTCTTTGTTCTTGCTGCTCGCCTTTCAAATCTCAGATCAGGGCCAGCGCTGGGCCGAGAGAGGTAAACAACAACAATGCTGCAGGACGGGAAGACCATCGCCGAACGCTGGCAAAACGTGGGCAAATATTCAGCCTGACAGAAGACATGAGCTCTAGGTAAAAACCACCCATTTTCCTCCCCTCCTCCCTCCCGCGCCGCCTCCCCGAATCGACATTCTTCCAAACATTTGCCCATTGACTAGAAAAATCTCCCCGGGCCCCTGATGGTCCCTGGCTCGGTGTGAGGATGCCCAGGCGCTACAGCAACGCTCATAAAAACTCAATTCATCAAGACGAGTGTAATTTGCTCCGAACGGAAAGCGCCACAAAAGGGGGCGAGCTTGTCAGCGAGACAGGTGGCTGGAGATCTCGCTCTGATACTGAGCGATATGAATAATAGATTCTGCTAAATGTACGCCAGGACCCGGGCTGTAAACACAGCTGCCTCCTTTCCCTTCCAAAAGAACAGCTTGGCTGGATGAGAAGCCCGAGCGCTCTGCCTCCACCTGAGGACTGGGAGGTGGTGGTGGGGAGAAAGGGGGGCGATTAACTAATCAAATGCATGGGCTAAATAGGAGGCAAGGAGAGAAAAGAGGAGACAGACAAAGAGAGGAGGTCGGGAGGGAGAGAGGTGTAAGTCAGAAGGTTTGGCCTCGCTGGTTTTGTTTGAGCACCGAGGAGCACAAAGGACGCTGATTAGTAGGAAATTGATGTCAATCTAAACATTTAAAGTATGAACTCCTTGTGATTGAACAATGGAGTGTTTTAGTTTAAAAACTAGACTTTTAATATGAGCTGTCAGACCCCTGTAGCGTCCCGTGTTATGTCAGCTTTGTAGTTTTCTTTATTAATCCCAAACTTCTCCCACACAGAGATTCACGGAGATTTACTCTCGAGTAAACATCTACTATTAGGTCATAAAGTCAGATAATGAGCAGGAATCCTCCTCCACATTCAGTAGGTGTGTGTACCTTACAGAAGCGGCAGAAACTAGTGGGTTATTAATGCCATTCACTGAGGAAAATAGAAAAAAATAAAGCAGGTGGGATAAAAGAGAAATTGTCAAGATTAAAATGGTAAATTGAAGAAGAGAAAACTCAAATGTATGAGGACAAACTTGAATATAACAAAAATATTTTCAGAAAAAAGAAAAAAAAACACACTTTACAATTTGTTTTAATCACATTAGAGTGGAAATAAAACGTCAACTTCCTTGCAACACCAAACACTGGTGCTTGCTCAAGGATTGTGTAAAATTTCTTTACATTTGGCAACTGATCACAAGTAATTTCAATAAGATAAGATTCAGTTTATTTTTATTTATATAGCAGTAAATCACAACAATAGTCAAATCAAGGTCTATAATGTAAGGTAAAGATCATGCAATATTACAGAGAAAACCAATTTAGAGAGAAGAAAAGGGCGACCGTGGTAAGGAAAAACCCCCTTTTAACAGGAAGAACCAGGCTCAGAGATGGTCCCATGATTGGTTGTTTGTGGGGTGGGAATAAAAGGCACACTATGGAAAAGAGATGTTAATACTAATGATTAAATGCAGTACTGATGTATAAAACACGCAGAGAGTGAAAAGAGATGCATTAAAATTAAGCAGTGCATCATGAGAAGCACCGGGCACTTAAAGTTTTAAAACTTTACCATATTTATATTTCAGCACAGGGTGAAAGGTGAGGCACAACCTGGTCATGTCACCAGTCTATCGCAGGCAAACAGACAACCGTTCACACTCTCATTCACTCCTATAGACAACTTATAATCACTAACCTAACCCCACTGCAAGTACCAGAGAGACACAAACGCAGGAAGAACATGCAAACTCCACACAGAAAGGCCCTAACCGACCAGTTGCTAGGGCAACTAAACGCTCTTTCTAGACTGTATCGCATCATCTCAACAACAATACATTTAACTAGATTTAAGTTGTTGAATTTCATGCATTATTTAAATACGTCAAAGAAACATAAAATTATTTTGTTGACCCGTGAATCTCCCTTTTCGGTTAGTGTAAACAGGTTTAACTACATATTTGACTTCTGGAAGAATGTAAGAATGTAAGGACAAAAAAAGAAGTGCAATTTTAGTAATATATGTCCCTTTTTAGACATGATAAACAAATGCTGCTTTGGGCTTAAATTGTAATATAAAATGTGTAAAATTACAAAGAAAGTTCTGTTATTGTAATTTAAAAAATGTATTTTTTGTTAATTGGGAGAAAGCATTTTTCTTAAACACTGTGAAAACACTATAAAAATAATGTATTTATACATTACAAGTTTCTGTTATTTTTTTTATTTTTTTTCTGTGCTGATTCTGGACCCAGGGCTCTATGTTTGACACCTGTGGTCTAGTCCCTGTACAGCGTGATTAATCAATTTTCAATTCAATTCAATTTTATTTATATAGCGCCAGATCACAACAACAGTCGCCTCAAGGCGCTTAGTACTTACAGAGAAAACCCAACAATCATATGACCCCCTATGAGCAAGCACTTTGGCGACGATGGGAAGGAAAAACTCCCTTTTAACAGGAAGAAACCTCCGGCAGAACCAGGCTCAGGGAGGGGCGGGGCCATCTGCTGCGACCGGTTGGGGTGAGAGAAGAAAAGAACAGGATAAAGACATGCTGTGGAAGAGAGACAGAGATTAGTAGCAGGTACAATTCAATGCAGAGAGGTCTATTAACACTGTCTGTCTCCCGAATCCAAACTGGAAGCTGGTTCCATAGAAGAGGGGCCTGAAAACTGAAGGCTCCGCCTCCCATTCTACTTTTAAATACTACAAG
>VUQR01029228.1:0-52431 GCA_015108515.1 Hemichromis elongatus
GAATTATTGGTATTATACAGAACACGAGGGTTATCTGAATTAACAGCAATAATTTGTGAAAAATAGGAGTTTTTGGTGGTCTTTACTGCCCTCTGATAAGCTTTCCAGCTCGTCTTAAGAGCTTCCAGAGAGACGTACAGCCTGTCCTTTTTCCATCGTCTTTCACATCTCCTACATTCTCTTCTAATGGCTTGAGTAAAATTGGTTAGCCAAGGACTGGCCTTGGGTTTACACTGCCTGAGTCTTAGAGGTGCAACAACATCAAGGGCAGATTTACAAACAGAGTCCAGATGAGATAGTAATCCATCTACGGAGGACTCAGAGGGACTGGACACAAGTTGTTCAAATAGTGTTGAAAAATGCTCAGCAGTATCTGTCCCGAAGGCACAATAGCATCGCATAGGTGCAGCCCATTTAACAACAGGACTAAGAGGAACAGCGTCAAATAAAATAGGCATATGGTCAGAGAATACAGCATCCTCCACATGTAAGTTACAGACAGATAACCCATATGATAACACCAAATCCAATGTGTGACCACGTTCTTGAGTGGTACATTTAACAGATTGAACAAGACTAAAAGTTCAACAAGTCCATGAATTCCTTAGCCAGGGGCTTCCCTGGGCAACAGACGTGTATATTAAAATCACCGAGTATAAGGACCTGGTCATACCGGGATGCACAGTCAGCAAGAAACACCGAAAACTCAGATAAAAACTCCTTGTTATATTTAGGAGGCCGATAAACTATTGCACACAGCAATGAAGGAGAGTGGCCCAGTTCACACAGGCAAAGTTCAAAGCTGGTGTGGCGTGTCCATGAGGATAGTTGCTTAAACTGAAAATGTGCTTTAAAAACAACAGCTAACCCCCCACCATGACCAGAAGCTCTCGGAGTGTTAAAGTAAGCACGGCCAGCAGGCAGCAGTTCAAAAAAGACGCTTAACTCACCGGGTGAACTCCAGGTTTCAGTCAAACAGAGGAAATCCAATGCATGGGAAGAAAAGAAATCCTTCAGGATGAAGGTCTTATTTGCCACTGATCTGGCATTTATTAAACCCAACCTGAGTGGAGCTGGTTCAGAGACCTCCGCGGCAGTGACAACCAGATCCACCGATCGAAGGTTTGATCGGTCCATTCCCCTCCAACGCAGATGCCGAAGAGGAAATGACTTAACAAGGCTGCTCTCGATAGAGCCGACAATGGGAACCAACCAGGAATCGCGATGGTACCAAGAGTCGTGGAAAACATTGACGAACGGAGCATAGATCGTGAGGAAGGTAAGAAATCCGGGTTCTCAGCTTAACAAGGCGACCTCCAAGGGTACCCTGTCTCCTGCGTGGCTTCCGCATATCTGGTGGCAGTGGTAGGGGATGCCAGCGCAATGGTACTGCTTCCAGGTAGGGAGGCAGAAAACCCTGGTATCTTTACCAAACCAAACTGAAATTTTGGTGGATGAGCCGATTTTCAATAAAGTCTGGCGATTATACGACAGTATTGAACTGACATGTTGCACAACATTACCTAAAAACAATAATATCAAACAGATAAAAAAAGAGCGGTTGACAGCATGCCATACACAGAGGCACCATCTTGATTTCTGTTGTTTATGCCAAATTCTGACCCTACCATGCAAAAGTTGGAGCACAAATACTTATTCATTAAACCAGGGTAGGTTTTTCCAATCTATTTTTTCACTTTTGGTAAGTCTATCTGAAATGTAGCCTCAGTTTCCTGTTCTTACCTGACAGGAGTGGCAGCTGGTGTTGTTTTCTGTTGCTGTAGCCTATCTGCCGTAAGGTTTGGCATGTTGTCCATTCATAGACCCTCTTCTGCATACTTTGGTCATATGAGTGGATATTTGAATTACCGTTGCTCACCTTTCAGTTTGAAATAGTCAATAGTCCTCTGGTTTCTGGTATCAACAAGGTATTTTCAATCATTGAACTGCTGATCACTGGATAGTTTCTCTTTTTTTGTAAATGCTTTACTCGTTGTCCTTATAGATCAGAGTTTCTGAAATACTCAGACTACCCCATCTAACACAAAAAAGTTACTTAAATTACATTTTCCCCAGTCTTATTCTAGGATTGAACTTTAGCTAGTTTTTTTCACTATGTCTAGATCCATTGAATTGCTGCAATGTGATGGGCTTTTTTAGATATTTTGCTGTACAACTACATGTAAACAGGTTACATAATGAAGTAAAACCAGTAAATGTATTCACAACTCCCAGTGAATATAACCTTGCTTATTCTCAAAATTTAAATTTAAATTCAAAATTTATTTGTATAGCACATTTAAAAACAACAGAGTTGACCAAAGTGCTTTACAATAGGTTAAAAACAAGAGATCAAGAGAAATTCTATGCTATATATATAGAAAAAAAATCTTCTTGCTAACGGTGCATTCACACCGAACGCGGTAGAAGCGGCAAAAGCGGCAGGTTTACATGTAAAGTCAATGGAGATGCGCGATCATGCGGGGCCGGTGGTCCTGCGAATTCTCAAAAGCGAATTTGTGTCACGAAACCACGGTTCGTGCAGTCATTTCGCGTGATTTATGTGATGGAAAATCCGCGCGGCATTTTTGTGCATTTATGCGATTCGCCTCTACCGCTCAAGTTGGAAAAATCTCAACTCGAGCAGCAAATCGTGCCATGACAACCAATCAGGAGCCTGGTGATGCTCTAACCTAGGTCAAAGGGGCGGGTCCAGCCAAAGCCATTCATTCTTTATAAATCGAATTAAATCAGGACTTTATGAGTATCACTAGAATATTATAAACAGTCGTCTCCATACCACAGTTTGCTATCAGTAAACCCCGACGGCATTCACTGTTAGCATACCACATCCATGTTATCAGTGTATAAACTGATAGTTTAGCATATATTAGCACAGATATCAATAAAGGACTACCGTATTAAACAACTCCTCAAACTGGGCGAGGGACAGACGGTGGTACCGCTGAAAGCGGCCGTCATCCAGATGCAGCTCCTGGAACAAGTGGTGAAACTCATCAAACTGCTCACGCTTCTGGAGGACCTGATGGATCCAGATACGGCGAGGACGTCGTATACGGCGAGGACGTCGTTTACGCTGCTGCTTTGCTCTCCACAGTAAATACAGAAGGGACACTCTCTCTTGAAACGCTAGCTCGACAGCTGCCATCCTGCTACATACCGTCTGGTACTACTTTCTCCCACATTCCGCACGGTAAAATTGCATATTTTTCCGTGCTACATGTTCGTGTTGGACACACGAATGTACAAGCGATGAGCTAGGTGCGATTTTGCGGTTTTTGCCGCTTCTACCGCGTTCGGTGTGAATGCACCATAACACATTAGCCACATATCAAGATCAGTGTCTGCTGAACTATACCAAAGTGGCCAAAAGTCAACTTGAAAAAACTTTAGTAATAAACAAAAAAAAGAACAGAAAAAAAAGCCAAAACATTTTTGATATCATGACAAATAAATTTTGCTCAGAGCTTTATCTATAAATATGAAGCTGAAGCTAGCAGCTATAGTTACCTTGAAACTAAACATAAAACGTGTACATTTTGGGTTAATTTCACACCATAAATAAAAGACATGCAGCGTGTTCAATAGTGAACTTTAGATGTTCTGGTAGACTGAACTTCTTTACTATTTTTTTGTGTTTTTTGTCTTTATGATTAGCTAAAGTGGTTGCTAGTAGGTTCCTAAATTAAAAAAAGTCCAATGCTTAAGCAACTTAATGATATTTGGTTTCAATGAGCTGTATTATAAAGAAATACTATTTTACTTGTCTCTTTTTCTGGATTACTGCTTGTGAATAGTAGATCATTTAAAATTTAGGTTTCTCCTTGTGTATAGTAACAGTTACAAACTAATACAGTATTACAAACTGAATGTTGTCCAAAGATTTACAGTAGTTGAATTACTTAACCCCACTAAATTGTGGGATATAATAGAAGCAACTCTGCAGACTGTGCAAAATAATGCCTATTTTCAGGTTGATCTCAAATGGGGGTCATATTCATTTTCCCAGTTGGAAACAACTTTTTCTAATTACTCCAACATGACACAAATGCAGTTTTTTCTAACCAAAGAAAGGAAACAGAAAGTAAGTTTAATCTTGAAACACTGACACTCTTGATAATTTTGTGGTAATCTTGAACAGTAGTTCATTCTTTTTGGTAAATCTTTTAGGTTTTTGCAGATCATACTATAGCAAGTAAATTGTGCAGAAGTAACCAACTTTTTAAAATTTATCATTTTAAGTCACTTCATAATTAACATGTATAAAACTGAAAAATTCTACATGTATTGTGCATGGGTGCTACCACAAGTAAAAATCTGTAAATACACAATTGTATAAAGCTGATTGGATATGGTTTCCAATCAGCACCACTTTAAACATAACAATGAATTGTGAGCCTGAAAGATTGCATTACAAATTCAAGAATGCGCTGTGGACTAATGGACAATGTTTAATTCATAATGAGCCCAGAACAAAGGTCTTCCACTGAGTCGCGAAGCAATATCGGCTGCTGAGACAGTACTGCATCTCTCCTTTGTGTTGTGCATATTTAACAGGTACACGAAGATGAAGACGGCCACCAATATTTATATTTTCAACCTGGCGCTCGCCGACGCCCTCGTCACCACCACGATGCCATTCCAGAGCACCGACTACCTTCTGAATACGTGGCCCTTCGGCGAGGTGGTATGCAAGGTCTTCATCTCCATCGACTACTACAACATGTTTACCAGTATCTTCACTCTCACCATGATGAGTGTGGACCGCTACGTGGCCGTGTGCCACCCTGTGAAAGCCCTGGATTTCCGCACTCCCCTCAAGGCCAAGATGATAAACGTGTGCATCTGGATCTTGTCCTCGGCTGCAGGGATACCTGCTTTTGTGCTGGGCGGTACGCAGACGAACAGCGGTGAGGAAGTCTTTCCCCGATGCCTAACAAATAGTTTAAGAGCTCTCTCCACCTTCTGTGCATAGCAAATACTCTCCAAGCATGTACTAATAAAATGTTAAGAGCAGAAATATATTCAATATATCAAATCCATCTGTCAGTGAAGAGTTTTCCATTAGCTACAAATTGAGCACATCCTTCCTGAATATAGATGATGTAAGAAATAAAAAAGTGTTTAGAGCAAAATGTTCCCTTGTGAGTGCAGATTAGCTATTCTACAGCAACTTGCTAAATTGATTGCAGAAAACTGTGAAGTGGAATTTCATTTATCATAAAGTGCACTTCAAAAATAGACCCAAAACCTTTTTGTTCACCCTCGGTAGCTGTGTGTGATTGCTTTTTTTAAAATGTTTTCACAGACTTAAGACATAATCAAACCTACAGGTTTTTCTGTTTTTATTTTCAATGTTAATCACATTGAGTTTAATAAAATGTGCCATATAAATAAAATTGTTACTTTTTCCCTTTCCACTGTTCCTCCGCAGACATAACAGAGTGTGCATTGCAGTTTCCGGATCCCTACACATACTGGGACACAGTGATGAAGATTTGCGTGTTTGTCTTTGCCTTCATCGTGCCTGTGCTCATTATCACCGTGTGCTACTCCCTCATGGTCCTGAGGCTGAAGAGCGTCCGAATGTTGTCCGGCTCGAGGGAGAAGGATCGCAACTTGCGCCGGATCACGCGGTTGGTGGTGGTCGTGGTGGCCGTGTTTGTGGTCTGCTGGACGCCCATTCACATCTTCATCCTGGTCAAAGCTCTCGTCACCGTTCCGGAAACCACCGCCATCATGGCCGCCTACTTCTTCTGCGTGGCTCTCGGTTACACCAACAGCAGCCTCAATCCCGTCCTCTACGCCTTTCTGGATGAGAACTTCAAACGCTGCTTCAAAGATTTCTGCCTGTCAGCCAAACTGAAGGGGGAGAAAGTGTCAGGGAGCAAAAAGCCCCCCAGCACTGTGCGAGAGGCCGCTGTTCCCCTGGAGAACCCAGATGGGACTGGTAAGCCGACATGACTAGCAGTGGAACTGTCTTCTATCTCCCACACTGGAAAAGAAGACTCACAGTACCTGGGCTTAACCCACATCACAACAGCAATGTAGACTGGGGTTTGGAATCACTTCATTTTCATTATCACCCAGGATACCATCATTGATGTGGTTGTCCATAAATCCATATCAATTTCTGACACTTTCCCTCATAGCAGCCTGTGATTGTAGGTCGAGACAAAGATTGTGCATTTATGGTTTAATCTGGCAGGTGGATGTAAACTAAACACTGTTTCTGTTTAAGTAGGTCAAAGATCCTCTTTTTATGAAGAAAGTGCTGCTTATTAATAATATGGATTACTGTTGATGGAGGTCCAACAATTAGTCGATTACCAGTTATTACATGAATCCCCATTTATTTTGATGACTAAGTAATTGTTCATGAAGGGTCATTATTTTAGGAAAAATGAAACTTTTGCACTATCTAGCATCCTAAATGGGATTTTGATTTCATACATGACAGTTAATTAAACATTTTTAAAACACATTTATGATCACTTACTGTTTTAATGATGATGTATTTAGTTATAAGTTTAATTTAGACTGCCAACCATTCCGGGGTGTACTGACAGCTGAGATACATTACATCACCTCTACAACCCTGAATTGAATAAGTAGAAGTTGGATGGATGGGTGGATGGATGGGTATTGAGCTTATTGGGAAAATAATAAGCAGATTAACCTTTCATAAAATCATCATTACACAATATTGCACACGCAGTCATGAGATAATTATGTTTAGAAGTCTCAGGAGAACTGACGATTATTTGCAGGCTGAGCAGGAGGCTGATTAAAATCCCTCGGCCCATGTCAAGTTTCATCAGTTTTGATTCATTTGTCTCTCAAATGCTGTTTATTTCCAAAATTTCCTCCTATAATTTTTCATTTGCCAAACGTGCCTTTAAAAGTCCAGGAAAAATAATGTTTGTGGTGGCAGAAAAATGACTTCAGGAATGATTACTAGATGGGGTCAAACAGCACTTCATAATATAATGTTTGGTATTTTTATTCAATGCATTTGACGTGCCGGTTATATTTGCATGAATCGCTGACAGCAGACATGTGCCAAAAACATTTTCACATCCGTGCAGAGCCTGAATGGTGCTGATTGACCGCAGTGTGAGAGCACTCACTGACTCATGTTGGACTTTGAAGTTGTGTAAGCATCAGAGGGAGGTTTAAAAAAAAAGAGAGAGAGAGAGAGAGAGAAAGGGGGGGAAAAGAAACATTCAGCTGCATCAAAGCAAGTTGATCAATGAGAGAACGTGGAGGGAAGATCCTGGACTTGAATGTGCATTTAAAATTTGACAGAGGGCTCTCTATCAGCTTTGACCCTGGCATTGTGTCCAGACTGATAAGTTGTTAACTTTATGGTATATAACAAATAATGACATGTGCTTTGTGTATGGCTTTTACCATGATACACATACTGTAGTCCTGCTGAACTGTCATGCTGTTAATGTTGTGCAATCTGATAAGCCGATTAGCTCTTTCAGCAAGTAAAAATACAGAATATTCTAACAACTGTACAGTATCTCGGTCTGTATAGAAGAATTATTTTATATAGACTGCAAAAGAAAATCTTTGCACAGCCTTTATAAAAAATATACTGTATTTGTAGCATGTTAATCATCATTGCTCTGATAATAAAGGCAACATCAGCAGCCATACGCTTAATGGACTGTGCTGTCATTTTGAATGTACTGCAAATACTGCATAAAAAATCATCTATCTTATTAAAAAATAACCTTCTTTAGCTAATACTTGTTGATAAATCTCTTGCTACCACATGTATACAGACACAAAAATAGATAAAGCACAGATGTTCCAAAAATAAGAGACGTTATTCTAAGAATCAACACTGTGAATGAGGCATCGTTGTACTTTTGATTGATTTATTTTTAATCTCTGTGCTTGCAGTGTAATGCTGTACATTGGCTTCTCCTGCTGTCATTTGAGCAGGACGTGTATTGATTGATTAAAACTTGTCTGTGAAGAGCTTAATAAAGCAAGTTTAACAAATCCACACTGATTCTTCTCTTGGACAGTGACAAGCTCGAGGATAGTCGATGCTCATTGTTTGTTTGTTTTTCTAAGGAAAAAAAATCTCTCCCCTTTTTCGGTGACTTGTTTTAATAGAAGTTGAAGCCTTGAAGAGATTCTTATCAGAGGAAGCGACTCTGCAGACTTATACAGTTTAAGAGCTTTTTACTGTAAGCCATCAGCTCCCCCCAGAGGAAAGAGGATGCAATTTGTGTGGGGGTTTTTTTGTTTTGTTTTTTTTATTTTAAAGAAACTCCAGTGATTGATAGCTACATCTACATAACTTGGCATAAACAGAAGCTTCCGTATAGCAGTCTATATTAGTGTTCACATGCTGGCTCTCAATTTTTAGTTCAGCATTCAAAGAGAAATAGTCACCGTCTTGATGTTTTCATGGCTGCACATGATTTAAAGGAGGATTTACCTCAGGGGGAAGAATCTGGCTGAGATCTCCAGTCACCCACAATTAGCAAGCATTCTCACCACCAGGTGCAAATCGTTGTGTCGTGACTTTGATTACATCAGCTGATTAATAATGATTGTGGCACCTCTGCAAGACCACAGGATAAGAAGATACAGCAGGTGATGACTGGTGATTACTCCCACATTACAAGCTTTTGTGTCTCACACTTCTTTTATTATGTTCATTATAATACGTCCAAAAGTCCCTCAGTATTCAAGATCTCCAGATCATTTGATCCTTATTTGCCCTTTAATGCACCTGATACAATCCATAATATTTTAATATTATCATCATCATTATTATTGTTATTTTATTGTTATTTTTGATTTGTTAATAGCATTTAAATGTATATTTCCAAGATTCAAAAATTGATTTGACTTATCATAGCAGTGTATGAATTACTGAATTACTGTAGACAAATTCCAGCATTTACTCTTTTTGAAATATTTCTGTATGTCCAGAAACAACCCATGAGAACAAACAGACTAGCTTCATGTAGATTCATGTACTAAGTTCAGGTCAAATTAATTTTATTTATATACAGAGTACAGAGTCTGACATCTATGCCAGTAGTCTGATATGCGTTGTTTTGCTTTAAACACACCATATGACATTTCTGTTTGTTTGGATAAGGACAAACTCTTTTAAACTTTATCGGTAAATTAAAATAGAGTAAATATTCTGGTTCTGAGCCATTAATACCTTCTAAATTTTTCCCTAACTTACATCTTCTGATGTATTTTCCTCCATAAATGACTTGCATTTTTTTTAAAGGGGGTAGACATGGTTAGGCAGGAAGGCAATAAGAAGGGAAAAGCTGCTCTAATCGACATAAATATAATATATGAAATTATATATTTCATACATATGACGTTCATTTTGGACACTGTATTTTGTAAAAAAAATTGTGTAGTTGTGTTTAATTTTTTGAATTAGGTCAACCTAAACGGTAAAAAAAGAATTAACTGATGAACGTAATTGCGACATATAAAGATTAAATAAGCCCGTGAGCAAGCACAAATGCAACAGTAATCTGAGGAGGGCGTGGCCGGGTGAGTCAAACCCATGTGACTCCCCTTACGTCATGGGAAGGGCTCTTCCGGGTGTTTAGTTGGACGCCTGACTCTTGGCAGTCAAATAAACGTAGTTCTTCTTTTACACCTTTCGCCTTATTTTTGCCGAAATGAATCGCATATTTGGCAAAGGAAAAGCTAAAGGTCCGCCGCCGAACCTGACGGACTGCATCGGAAGCGTAAGTATGAGGCGGAAATAACTTTTCGGAAAGATCTTTAAACGAAGTAAACAAAGATAGTTAGCTAAGTGTTAGCCAAGTTTCTGGGCCACGGTTACACATATTTAACTGGAGATATCTTTTTCGGAAGTACAAAATATTTTGTAGATTAATCGTATGTTGTTGTTGTTGTTTTTTATATATTTTTAATGTCTTGTAGACTTTTTAAAACCTGACGCCTTGAGTTGACTGTGTCAGTGAGTAAATAAGGTTCTCAAAGCAAACAATCAGTTTTCAGTGTAGGTAATGGGTCATCATTGTGTAACGTTGGGCACGAATTAGAGCCGTTTGACTGTGATTGAGCTGAAACCATGTTGTTCTCCGAGTAAAACAAAGAGAATAAGCAGACATGAACCAGTTAAACTGGTTGTCAGACTGGAGAGGAAGGACGTGTTTAATGTTGATGAGTTTTAGCGCCCCGTTTGCCCAAAATTACCACGGCTGTGATAGAAATATATTTCGTTTTTCATTTACTGTAACATAAAATAAATTGACAGTGTCCACCAAATGACCAGAAATAACAGGAAAATGCTTAGTTTCTGATAAGCTGAGATAAAGTGGACTCCAAAGGAAATACCTGAGAGTAAACAGTAGAAATGCGTTTAAAAGCAAAACAATTACGATCAACTACTAAACAGCTGCTGGAATGATAAGACTAAGGTGAGAACATCAGCAAAGTTTTAAAATACATATAAATATCTGAATGAGTAGTAGTGTAAATAGGCAGGAAGTAGTATTGAGTTATTGATATTATTAATGCTATTGAGAATTGCAGCTTATGACAATGGAGAATAAGCTACTATGATGCTGTATTAATAATAATAATAGTCCCATCTGGTAAAGAGTAGATCGGTTAGGAAGTGTTGTGTATTTTTTCAATGTGTCGCATCAGGGAGGAGTTATACTGTCTAATAGCCACAGGTAGAAAGGAACTTCCTGTAGTCCTCAGCCCTATACCTTGTGGCAGTGAGTCATTTGCCTCATGTGCTGTGGTGACTAATCAAGAGGTTCATGCATGGATGGATTGTCCAAGATGCTGAGGAGTTTAAGAATCTGTCCCCCAGATTTGAACAAGCCTTCTCAATCAGTTTCTTCAATCGGTTGGCATCAGCTGTATGTGACAGCTGCCCCAGGACACTGTCACATACAAGACAACTATTGCTACCACGGAGCTATAAAACATTACATATTCTATAGATGCCCTTCAGCATCTGTGGACCTTTTAGTGACCCATTCTGAACCAGGGAAAACGTTCAATTCATTTTTTAAAAAGAGCTCCAGTAATAATATGGTCCTAGTGTCAGAGATCAACTAAAATTGATGTCATGTTTCTCCTTTCAGGTGGATTCTCGGGCGGAGTCCATTGACAAGAAAATCGCCAGACTAGATGCTGAACTTGTGAAATACAAAGATCAGATGAAAAAGATGAGAGACGGGCCTTCAAAGGTGAGTCTTGTGGTCCGGTTGTAATGTAAGAAAAAGAGGCTGATGTCTCTTAAAAACTTTCAGTCCGACATCTCAAGATCAAAATAAACCTCTCTAAAATAATTGTTTCTGCTTGTGGGTTTGTTTGTTTTTTCTTCACAAGTTTGTCCTTTTCCTCCCCCACTAGAACATGGTCAAGCAAAAGGCGATGAGAGTGCTCAAGCAGAAGAGAATGTGAGTACATTTGCTTCCTAAAGTTTGGGTAAGTCATTTAAGCTGCCACCTTGACTGCTCTCATAACTTTATTTCTTCACGGCTCCAAGGTATGAAGGCCAGAGAGACAATCTCATGCAGCAGTCGTTCAACATGGAGCAAACAAACTACACAATCCAAAGCCTAAAGGACACTAAAACTACAGTAAGAGGAACTGGACCAGATCGTAATTACCAAAGAAAATATGTGTGCTAACATGTTTTTGGGGTTTTTTTAGGTTGATGCCATGAAAGTTGGCCTCAAAGACATGAAGAAGGCTTACAAGAATGTGAAGATTGATAAAATTGAGGTACGTTTTCAGTTTATTTTAACAGTAGTTAATGTAGTTACTTGGCTTTTAGTAATTACCACTTAATTATTATTAAAATTCAGTTACAGGTCTTAGGTTTTACCTCTTTAGCCCTTGAAGGCTTGCTGATAGAACCAAATGACTCGCTGTGCATCACAAATTAGCGAGGATGGTCTCTGCCTGTGCAGCTACCCTTAGGAAAACCCAGAAACTGTTGTAATGGTTGTCAAACACACACATATTAGATGTGTCTGTCACAGGAAGATCCTTAATGGTGATTGGCCAGCAGGGATTAATAACAGCCCAGATGCAATATGAGCAGAGTATGGTGGTTATCAAATTACCGAAAACGCTGCTGACACAAATGCAATGCTTTAAATGTTTTTTTTAATATTCAGGATCTCCAAGACCAGCTGGAGGACATGATGGAGGACGCCAATGAGATCCAGGAAGCAATGAGCAGAAGCTATGGCACGCCTGAGATTGATGACGATGATTTGGAAGCAGGTCGGGAAAACAACAATATGGCAGGATTTACAATATACAGCATTAAAAATATATATTACAGAGTAAAAAGCTGCAGCAGTCCTGGTCAAGACTTATCTGTGCAGCATATGTGAATATCTAGCAGTGCGTAGGTTTCATAAAAAGGGTTCTAGTTTTCCACTGACATCCCTGTGCACACACAGGACTTTTTAAGGATTCACATGTGTAGACAGTTTAAACACTATTGACAGAATTGAAGCGAGGAAGCTCGTGATCGACGCCATCTTTAACTGCTGTTCTGTCGACAGAGCTGGACGCTCTGGGAGATGAGCTGCTGATGGATGACGACAGCTCCTACCTCGACGAGGCCTCATCTGCTCCCTCCATCCCAGAAGGCCTGCCCGGCGACAAGTCAAACAGGGTACCGAACACAGGATTTTTAGTTTCCGTCTTGGTTTGTGGCGCTTTCATTACTCATGGGAATTTCTTCTTTTTGTTTCAGGATGGTGTCCTGGTGGACGAGTTTGGCCTTCCTCAGATCCCAGCTTCTTAAAGGAGTAGTTAGAAAACACATTGTGCTAGTTTTACATGTATCATAGCCCTTTTTTTGTCTTATTTATCCAACTGACACTCCTGGCTGAAGAAGGCAGCAATAAAAACCAAAGCATCTTCTGTCCAATGAATGGTAGAAACTGTAAGGTAAAAATCGGGCGTCTTTAATTAAAGGTTGTGCTTATGACTCTTTATAACTAAGGTTGTGATTGCTGGAATTAGGTTTCTATTATCTTTGTACAGTTTCTGCAGCGCCATGTTGCAAAAAACAAAATAAATTATATTTTTCAAACAATACTCATCCTTATGTGATATGGAAATCATTCCATCAAGTCATTTTTTTGTACAAAACACAGTTTATTGTCCAGTTAAATTTGTGCAAGTGCGGGTCATAACTTAAAACACATTAACTTGGCAACGACTGTTAGCAGAAATAAATATGGAGTTTTTCTTTTTAAAGCCTGACGTTTCAACCACAGCGAGACTGTTTCATGGTCACCAGCTGAGCCTGTAGGTGTGAGGGAAGATTTTTTGGTGTAGATACTCCACAATGCTGGTCTTGCTTTGCAGCTTTTCAAACTCAAAGTAAGGAATCTAGAAAGAGAAACGCAAATTTAGCTATTTCAGTAGAATTCTCAGGATGTACGGATTTACACAAATCTAAAACTTGTTGGGGATCTAACCTGAACAACTTCATATCCCAGAAGGCGCAGATGCCGCTGCTTGATGGCCTCTTTCCCAAGAAGCTGCCTCAAGTTTGAAGTGAACCTCTTTTGTCCATCGATACACAAAGCGATCCTGCAACGTCACCATACAGCTCTCAAATAAGAACTTTACTTTCACCGCGTTAACATCGAAAACATGAAACCAGTTTACCTTTTGTATACATCATCAGTTTGGCTGGCAGGCAGCACATATCCCTCTTCATCAAGTTTTATCTCAACATCTGCAACAAGAAAAGAATGAAGCCTTCAGTAGATAAGCTACAGGAAACATTTATGAAGTAAACCACTGGTACAAACCAGCGTGTGCGTGTTACCGAGTGTGTAGCAGTACGGCGTCAGAACTTTCGAACCAAAGTATGAACGATCCCCGAGCAAATCCACCAATCCGGTTTTCACACAGTTGTACAGATGTGAATCCACTGGAGTCTCCAGAGAGCGTCCAGACATGAGAAAAGACTTGACGCGGTATTTTGGAAGGAGCTTGGGACCCTGTTGAAAGAAAAACAAAAACAAGCTGACACAGGAAAGTGCTCGAATAGCCTGCTATGATTTGTATTTGACAACGAAACACTGAGCAGTATAAATATTACTAGTATTCAGTCTTTTTTGGTTTACTTTCACCCGTTTGCTGTCGATTTGAAATGAGAAAAACAAATGCTAGATGCTCTACATGACTCTGACAGATGTGTCCTAAACATTTCAGCCCTTTAAAATAAAAATATATCCTGTTTTTAGAAAGTCTCATAGAACGTGTAGTCATCTACTGGGCAGTGTTAAAAAAAGGGCTGTTTTATTTCTATTTCAGTCTGATATTCATGTTTTAGTATTAAATTCTCTTAAATGTTTCTACCCGAGGAGATAAATTAGGGAGCAATAGGTTTCCCCTATTTTTAAGGTAAGGTAAGATACGCTGTATTTTTCCCAAAGTGGAATAAATTGTGTTAAAACAGCCTAAAAAAATAAATACAACCCAAAGTCGTCACACAGAAGGGCAATTAGGAGGTGGAAAAAAAACTTTATAATTCAAGTAATTACAGTCATGACTTGAGGAAAAACAAAACACAAACAAACTCAACACAATGAAATCTGCCTTCTGTTGATTGTGTGACCACACTGAGATACATTTTTCGCCACATAACTAAAATGCACTGAAGCTCACACACAGATGATGAGTTAAGCCTGTGGGTGTGTATTCAGGTTTTGCATTGTTCCCGTGTCGTTCAGCTTTCCAAGTGTCTAACCCTGTACATTGTTCAAAATACTTTACATCATAGAAGGGACACTCCAACTTTACAGTCATGTAGAGCTGAGTCAGTTGTGCCAGAACAACCCGGTCAATTCCCATGCCCTGCTCTACAGGACAAAAACACAGAGCAGGAAATGACATCAGCAATAGTTTGTTCAATCATGCATTCATGACACAGCAGGTGTGGTGGCATTACCTTGCAGCTGCTGGAGGAAGTAACTGCTGAAAACTTTGGAGACAAAATTAACAGGGAACCTCTCCACCAGGGTGCATGCGTGGAGCAGGTTGAGCAGCGTTCGAGGCTGGAAGTGTGAGAAACGTGTGTGCAGGATAGTTTCTACTTTCCCGAACACCTGGCCTGCGTTGGGCGGGAGGTATCCCAGCTTCCCAAAAGCCATGATCTGCCTGGCCACCTGGCTGGTGCTGTAGTCGTGTGCTCGGTACACAAAGCTCTCAGCGATGGCATCAAAGACGGAGAGGGAAAGGATGTTCCTGCGTCCAAAGAACTGCATCACTTTACTAATTGTCTCTGGGTGGGAGGTGAATGCCACTGTAGGAATGTATTTCTCCATTGCCTCCATAAAGTAATGATCACTGTGACCAAAGTGCATCAGTGCCCCAAGTACATTGGTGAGCTCTTCATCGGTGAAGTGAGACACATGCCGCACAGCCTGCTTACACAGATTGATCACAAGCGGCATGGCCTGCATCTGATTCAGGGCTACAAGAGCGCTGAGCACCCCGCTGACAGCAGCAGGATCCATACGGGAAGTAACAGTCACAGCATGACTGTGCATGGTGTTCAGGAGGTCCCTGTATTTTCTATCTACACCCACACTACCTTGCAGAAGTCTATAAACAGCAACAAGGTTTCCTAGGCTCCAGTTAGAAGGCTCCTGCCTCTGGATTTGCTCCATCAACTGCTCAAGCATCATACTGCCTGGGCCCTCTATGGCCAGTATCGCCTGTCCCAGAGTACACAGTTCCCCTATGGTCATCTCCCCCTTATCAAGCCTTGCCTGGCTCTCAGACATGAGCCTTACCATCAGTGTGCTCCAGGGATCCAAGTAAAGCCGTGTGCAGGCCAAGAGAGCCGAAACCAGTCCAGCATCAGTCAACCGTCCAGAGTCCTGCTCCAGCTGGAAGCACAGGGCCCTGATAGTGTCCTCCTCCAACACAGTGGGGTTGTTCAGAGCACCGTCCTCCTGCTCCAGGTCGGCTACACGGTGAAGGGCTGCTGCAGCCATAGTGTCAGACATGATTTCCACTGAGCGCAGCAATCTAAAAACCTTCCTGGAGGAGGAGCAGGTCTCCAGACGGTTTCGGAAACTTTGTTCCTCTATAGCTGTGGGTCGGTGCAGCTGGGTCAGACAAAACCGAGGGACCGAATCTCTGTGGATTCCCACTGAGCTGCTGGTGATGAAGGCAGGCTCCCTGACGATGGTGGTCAGCCTCCTCGTCACGCTTTCCTGCACCAGCTTCTGGCAGCCCCGTATCCTTATACACCGGCCGGCTGATGTACACAGGCAAGTTACACATAAGGACTGGCTGCTGGTACTCAAAAGCCTGGCGGATCCAACAGGGTAACATCGGATCCTGAAAGGAAACCTATGAATCAGCTTCAGAGCCATGACCCTGATCCGGTCCCAGCTGAAACAAAAACAGTGAGACTAGTTTTAAATAAGTGAGAGAGAACAAAAAACACCAAGAGTCAGAGACTCCTTCTAAGCGTTTCCTCGTTTTTTACAAAGACGCTCGACTGGTGCGCAAGTAACTCAAGGCAAAGATAATATCTGTTATTTTTGGCTATTTAATAGGCAAAAGTGAATAATATTATCCGTGCGCAAATATCTTAGTTAAATTTTTTAAAAATATATATGTTGATAGAAAACTAAAATATCTCTGATATTCTCCAAAATGTTTTAAATACAAGTCGGTCTTCGTTTCTTTTAGCGAACCAACCTTGAAGGTTGGTGTTAGCTAACATTAGCACAGGTGCTAGCCTCATGTGTAACATAGCAGAGCCGCATTGCTCTTTGTATTAACTTTTCATAGGGCTGACACTTCAGAATGATAAATAAAAACAACAATCTGATGACAGTAAACTGAAAAAGTTCATACCTGGACCTTCCAACAGCGGGAAAGGGTCAAATAACCGCTGACACCGGAGATACTAACAAACGGGACTCCGTAAGGAGCATGAGGCGTTCAAGGCACTCTCAAAGTTTAATCTTCTGTAATTTTCACAAGCTTCTTGATGTTTTAACTCAAGAGATAATTGTTAAATTTGCATATTACAAGAATATTGCTATAGATTAGCAGCACTCTTCACACAGGCTTTTGAAATCCGTGGCCTAGAAAAAGATTTTTTATTAAATTTGTCTGAAATCCTTAAATGGGGCAGACCAGAGAAGTAGTGTCCGAAATCCATGCTTTCACTGTAACCTTCACTTCTCGTACAGTCTCCTCACAATAAATGTTCAGTTCCGATAACTCACTTTAATCACTCACTTCTGACCTTCATAGTTTTTGTATATCCAAAAACCGAGGTAGCGTTGAAGGCAGCATCATGTGGTTTAAAACTTCCACTCAGACACTGGAGGGCGACGTTATCCCTGCACAATCCTATTCAAAATAACGTTTTGAGTTTGAGGCTGGTAGTTATCATAGCTCAAGTGATCTTTCTGCAACAAAAATCATGGTTTTTGTATTTTAAAGCTTAAAGCCATTCTAAAGCCTAGAAAAGAGAGCACAGTTGTAAAGTGCAGATGGATTTAGTGTCACTGGTCAAACAAGATTTTTGGAAACGAACACTGTATATGTAGTTTAAGGAGCTGGACTTTTTAGGTTGCTTGAAGATATTTCACCTCTCATCCAAGAAGCTTCTTCAGTCCTAGAACTGAACTTAACAGCTCCTTAGACTACAATGACCTGGATGACTGAGAACCTTCACAGACATGTATACGTAGTTCTGGCAACAAACCAAAGAAAATTTAGTTTCAGGATTTAAGTCTGTCCTGCTAGTTTGGCATCCTTTGTATCTCATAGATAAGCATTTTTATTATACAAGTCCACTCCCTGTCCAATATAAATCAGACAGCATGCATGTATGTACTGAGCAGTTTTCCCTTTCATTTTTATGAAGGTCAAATTTTACTGTGTGCACTGGACTTTTCGCAACCATCAGCTCGTGCTAGCCTGCACACGCTGATTAAATTTGATAGGGGGAAGAGCAGGCTTGTAGAGACTTGACAAAAATCCCCATGGAAGAGCCAAAAATAAATAAATAAATAAAATTCTATTGCTTAAGAATTTTGTTTCACCCAGGAAGTAAAATAAAGACAAAATAATGCAACACTTATTTCAGTTGTCGTTTATGGAAGGGAAACGGCAAAATACAACTTGATAGAGGGCTTTTATTTAAAAAGTTTATATTAGAAAATGTAAAAACTCAGCTAAACCCAATCACATGAATTGCAAAGATGCATTTCCTTAGAGCTTTCCAAGTGCTGCCACTTCACATCTTTAAATGACAAAAGCAATGCTATACAGATATTTTTCTCAGATGTGTAAATTTGGCAATACTGGAAGTTCACAGCAAACCGTGTTGATAGTTATTGCTTTGGTTTGTTTAAAATAGGGTTTAAACGGGAGAGTTGAGACATGCAGCATGGTGATCTAGCTGACAACAGAGAGGTGGAGGGCACAGAGAGGAGAACGCTGGTGTAGCTTCTTAATCGTCCTTATCCTTGGCTCCGTGCTTTAGGATGCGTGTGAACTCCACGTAGTTGAAATTATTCTTCTTGTCAATGGGGGCCTCCCTGAAGAGCTCATCTACCTCCTCATCTGTAAACCGGTCACCCATTGTTGTGAGAAGCTCCCTGAGGTAATCTTCCTGGATAAAACCTGAAGAGGATGACGGTCAAAATCAGATAAGAAACTGCAACAGTTCTCTGTTCATATTTAAATAAAATCATGATACTGTGGGTCACCAACAGGAAGTTACCTGTCCCCTCCTCATCAAAGCAAGCGAATGCATTCCTGATCACATCCTCGGGGTCTGTGCCATTGAGCTTCTCTCCAAACATGGTGAGGAACATGGTGAAGTTAATGGGCCCAGGAGCTTCATTCATCATGGCCTCCAGGTAGTCATCGTTGGGATTTTTGCCTGTGTAGATAAACATGTACGATGTAATCTGAATTCAGAGGAGACCTTTCTATTTTCAAAAAACTTCTCATCCTAATAGGAACAGAACAAAATTGTGCATACATCTTACTGTCTGCGCTCTGCGTTTATTTCTCTATAAAGCAACTTCAAATAATTGCAGCTTCAAACCATAATTATTTTCATTGTGCTTCCAATCAAAGAAGCAGAGTGAAGTGTAGAGTTTCTGCCGGACAAGTTGTGAGACCCAGTGGCCAAGAGTAAAAGGATCAGTTGTAACATTTGCCTGGCTCTTTTGTTTAGTAGTTCTAACCCTTTCAAATCTTATTGAATGTGTTAAAATAAAAAGGTATATTAACCAACAGCAACTGTACGTCTCATCCTAAAGCCAAGCTTAAAATTACCAGCTGTTTTCAGATGATTCGTCTGGGTGGGCGGCTCCGTTTAGGAGCTTGAAATACATGGGTGGAAATCCTGAATAGCAGCAGCATTGGCAGGAACAGGTCACACAGCTATGCAGTTACTGCAGGATTTTTTTTTTCTAATGAAGCAGTAAAGATATATAAAGAGCACCTTTTCTCTATTCATAAACCCCAAAGGCTCAAACTACAGAAGCGGTCATAATTCTTATGAACAGCTAAAAGCAAATTTAAAGCACGTAGAACCAGTTTAAGCACAGCTAACATCAGTGCACACCCAAATGAACAGAGCATGAATGGCATACCTTATACCTCCTTAAGTTAAGGCGTCTGAGAATTTTATTTTACCTACCCAGCGAGGCAAGCATATCATGGAGGTCCTCTTTGTCGACGAACCCATCTCGGTTCTGGTCGATCATGTTGAAGGCCTCCTTGAACTCCTGAATCTGGGACTGGTCGAACATGGCGAAGACATTGGAGGTGGCGCGCTGAGGGCGCTTCTTCGTGGTCTTTCCCTTGGCCCTTTTGCTAGACATTTTGAATGTTTTGTTTCTGTGGAAATTACAGACATCAGGTTAGGCATCTTTTTGAATTACAGCTCCATTTGGATAACAACTGAGGAACACAAAAACTGTAAACTGATTTAAGTTGGGATAATTTCTCATCTGATAAGACTAAACGAAAATATTTTTCATTGAATCGAAAAAACTTCAAAATTTTTTTAATCAGGATGAAATTATATATGGATGAATGCCAACTTATTTACAGAAAACAGCACCATTTGCCAAGGCACAATGTGGAAGAAGACATAGCACAAGACGGACAAACGCTCGCAGCACCAATTAGTACTTAGATCAAAGTAGATGATGCCATTATTCAAAATAAGAGTTTGTCAGTTGCCTCCACATATGAGTGGCAGGGTAATATAATTCTCTGGCAGCGGATCCCCAGTGATGTGTCCCTCACTGAGCTATAAATGGAAATGTTCCTCATCTTTCTAGGTTGATCAGCTCACTGCTTTCAAAGAGGGTAGGAAAACTACCGATGTGAGGACAGATGCCCTTATCAGGCAAAGTCTAGAATAAAGAGTTGAACTGTCCCAAAGTTACCATCTTTATGTTGACAGACACTTTAGGTTTTGAGGCTCTGTGCTCATGGAAAATGGACCTAACCAGCTTGGGCAGCAAGCATTATCTCGCTATGCGTGTGATGCTCTGTAAAAACAATGATGCGGGCTGATATTATCTGAAACACAGACAAGTTCAACAAAAAAAGTAAAGAAAATACAAGCTATTTCTTACCTACAAATTATTAAATAAATAATAAAAATATATTTAAATGCCCATAAATATTATGCCTACTGAGAATGAATCTGAAAACCTCATGGAACTGAAGACAGCTGGTGATTGTTGGTGAAGTGTGTCGACTGACTAACAAATAAAGCTGATTTACCAATCTACGTGACGACTGCTTGCCACTGTATTTTATTAGCCATCTGCACACATTTAAAATAAAAAAAGTTTTACCTATTATTGACCGTGTTTACTTTTTTGATAGAGCTGCTGGAGTTGACCAAGGTTAAAACGCATATAACATATTTACGTGTTTCTAATAAAATGTTTTCTTCTCCCCAATGTTCACACAAATGCAAAATTGACATGAATTACCTTCCAATAAGCCAAAACGTTAAACCTGATATTTACAAGATCTAAAAAGCTGATCGTACCTGCACACTCTCCTGGTTTGCGGCCTGTATTAAGCAACATTATAATTTATATGAAATACTCAACAGCCACTGGCGATAACATAGTTCACAAACTCATTTTCAACTCATGGAGCTAACTGCGGGATTTACTAACTGGAAATATTTCCTTACTTGCATCCAATTTCGAAACAGAGCCATTAGCTACGCGGCTAACTGTTAGCCGTGTTTTCAAGGCTACAACCAAACGAGCAACATATTGCGTTTTCCTTAAAGATATGAAGTTTTAGTAGCGGGGTTAAATCCGTGTTTTGTATATAACAGAGTGTGTTTAATGCAAATAAATAACTCTTAGAGTAAGATATAACCACAGACTTACCTAACAATTTCCAGAAAACCGTCAGCTAGCCCTTTGCCGTTCTTTTACTCAACCACCGCCCTTCACTTCCTCATAATATTGCTGGGTTTCGTACAGAACAGCAGAGCAAACCAATGAACAACTTTGGGGGTGCCCGTCAAGAATGAAGCTTTTATTTCTCATTTGGAATTAAGTGCATATTTCAGTCTAATTCTACTTCTTAAATATCTTGTTTGAAAATTCGTTTAAAAATATATCGAAATAATTCTAGCATTATTAGCAACAAAATACATAATCCTTTTTTAACACTCCCCTCTGTGGAGTAATTGTAACTTCCATTCCCTTGCCTGCCTTGACGTTCATGGATATGTCCTTTTAAGGAAATAGAAACTACATCCTCCCTGTCACTAACCGATCCCTGCGATGAGCAATTAAGGAAAGGTGTAGTTTTAATGATCCATGTGGAAAGATATACGTTTTTAAATTACATATTTAATCTAACCTTTCTCTTATTTTCTACACTATTCAACACATATATTGATCTTTTTTGTGTGTTAGTTTTTTAACATATGAATAACAGCTGACTCCATTCATCCTTATAACAGAAAAATAGAAATCTAGTCTTATTTGGGTCATTCTCATGACTAAACTACGTTGATACTGGTCAATTTTTCTTAATGATTTTCCTTTGTAGCGTTATCATTGGGCTTTTTATGTTGTTTACTAGTTACTTATTGTTGAAGAAAATGTCTTTATGATGCCTTCCTGGGAACATCTTTTTTGAAGATTTAAATAGGTAAAGTAAAAAGAAAAAGATAATAAAATATTGAAGGAACTTCAAATAATACACCAAAACAAAATGAAGAAATGTTGACATAGAGGATAATTATAGGCCGACTATGGGTCAGACAACAGTTGGTACCACAGTCATTGCTGTAAACAGAGGATTACTGCTGCAGGACTTCAAAAGCAACACGTGGAACGATTGACTCACAGTTAAAACAGGCCACGTCTGCCTTTGTTGTCCACCTGTCATATCACTTTCAGTGCTAGGGAAACAGCTTCACACTGGAAAAAGTTTTACTCGCAGCAAAGCCAGTGAAAGAAGCCTAGTTTAAAGCTTCAATCATCAACAAAGAGGTGAAGCATATGGTTGTGTGCTGCCTCATGAAGGAATTGCCCAGGCATGCCTTTACAGCAGTCGGGGTGAAAGAAAAGGGGGATGTGGCTCATTGAGTGGGTCCGGTTACAGAAGAAGAGAAGTCACAGTAAAATGTTTTTTCGTTGTACGCAACACTTAATTGGTAGTTTTAGTATTAAATTTTTTTTGTAAACAAGCATAGTTGATCCAAAAACAAGCTACAACAAATATAAACCGCGCATAGCTCACTTCCCTTCAGCAATGATCTTTCAAAGCTGATAACAAAATGAGTGTCATGATTCATGAATATTTATATATTTTACAATAACAAGACTTTTACAGTTAATCCTATAGATACTAAGCTATTGGTTTCTACTCTTCCTCTGTGTTTAGGAGAGACAAAACTGAGCCACTCAAAATGAAAAAAGAAAATTAATGTTGGATAATATTAAACGATTGTATTTTTAAGACCTGCATTGTTCATTTATCACTCAGAATTGCAGTGCTTCATTCAACCACTAGAGGTTGCAACTTACATATGAAACTTCTCATGCATATTTAAACACTTCTTGGGATATTTGTTTACTTTTCTTAGAGTCTCACTTCGTGTGAACTGAATATGTTCATATCTCTGAACTTTATATAGCTTCAAAGCATATTTGCAGCATAACAAAGAAGATAAAAATAACTGTAACAGATCCCCCGATGTCCATACAGTGTGTATTTCCTGGACCAGCTAAACTCAGTTCGTTGCTGTGAAATAACTTTCAGTTTAAATCTTAGTGAGTCAGGAAAATATTGCGGTTAAGCTTTGGTTGTTTTTGGTAGGAGATACTGAACAGCTGCATGCTGTTCTTTAATGCTCAGTCTTATGCACTAATTATGCAGTTTACTGTACCTTGTAGTGTAACAGAGCAGCTTTAAAATGTAGCATTGGTGAGTATGGAGGGGATGTTGAAGCTCTGTGTGTAAAATAAAATGTAAAAGGATGATTAGTGAAAAAAAATACTTCAAAAGTTCTGTGCAAGACAGATGAATCCAACAGTGGAGTGAAACTGTTTGATTACTTAAGAAAATATAAACATAAACTATGAATTTATGTTTGGCATAGTGGTTAGCACTGAGTTAGCTCCTAGCAAGGAGGTTCTGGATATAAATCTGCTGCCTTGGCCTTTAAATGCTGGGTCTGCATGTTTTCCTCTCCAGCTACTCATACTTCCTCCAACAGTCCAAAGACATGTATGCTGAGTTTTGTTATCTTAGCTCAGTTATAGACCCGTGCAGCACATGGGCCCAGAAAACTGTGTCTGTGCACACAGTTGATCGTGCCATCCTAAAAATCAGGTTCAAGTTTTATGGTGCAAAGAAGCCAAATTATGTAAGTGTCAAACTGTTCTCTGCTAACACACACCAAAATATGAAATTCTTATTGGGAAACATGGACATTGCATTAAAAAAAGGAGAGGGACCATCTGGCTTTCATTAAAAATGAAAAAAGAATATTAATTTTCTTTGCCTTGTTGAGAGGTTTTTGAATGAACTGAGTCAAAGTAAACAAGGCAGGTTTGACTAAAAAGAGAAATTCACCAGATTCCCTAAACACCACAGACTGAATACTGTTACTGCTAATACTGCTAACTGAAACGATATGTAATTAGTTTGAACTTTATTCTGATTTAATGCATAATGAAAACTTGTGTTTGAATTGATGGTTTGATTTGGAGTTGGATGCCAACACGTGAAACCAGTCGCTGACAAACTTGCTGTTTATCTGATTATTTCTGCGACTTTGTTTTTCAGTTAATGCAGATCAAATCTATCATGTTGGTGACGCGTTTAGTGGGATATAAGCTATTTTCATTAGGCAGTATAAAGTACTGTGACCCTGCTTAATGTCTTGTATTAGCTCCTTCAGTGTACAGAGGTGGGCTTATCTGTTTTAATGGGCTCCCACTTCATGTTGCTGCCGTAATGTTTAAGGTATGCTGTCATGCTGATTGCTGACCGTATTATGTTGAACACTGGTGAGTGAGAGCCAAAAAGGAAAGAATGGTCAGAACAAAAGCCCCTGAAGTGCCCACTGACATTATATTTTTACCATGGAAATTAACAGATGTTTGACCTGAAGTCAAATTCCAGAACAAAGTCCAAACACAGATAGAGCTCAAATTAACTCCACTGGCCAAATTATGTTAAGCACACTTTATTTGCATGTAAATAGAATCATGTTAGTTTATGTTTATGTGCTATATTAGCTACTGGATTCGGAGGTTTATTTATTTGACCTTCTTAGTAGCTGTTTATGAGCAGAGTGACCGAGACGAGACACTCGTGCACTTCTCCAAATGACAGCGACACTGAAAGAGAGAGCGACAAAGAGACATTAACTGGCATTCGTTGTATGCAATGAGCATGACAATAGCATTGCTAAAGTTAGCAACAGTCACAGCTGAGACCACTGCAGTCAAAAGCCAAGATAAAAAGCTGCTGGAGGCTAACCAGCAATGCCACACTTTGGGCTATGAGCCATCACGGTCTTAACAGACTTAAAACAAAATTAGAAGATATCAGACACTGACTAAAGAA
This sequence comes from Hemichromis elongatus, assembly GCA_015108515.1. Classification (NCBI taxonomy): domain Eukaryota; kingdom Metazoa; phylum Chordata; class Actinopteri; order Cichliformes; family Cichlidae; genus Hemichromis; species Hemichromis elongatus. The sequence goes on from VUQR01029228.1 coordinate 25,183, forward strand.
TACCGAAAAACCTTGGGAACCTCTGTGGAAGCTTGGCCTCAAGGAAAAGCTGGTTGATGACACACTTTGATGGTGTGAAACTATTTAATTTTTTTTTTAAAATGTTGCAGTTAATAAATAAATGCACTTAAAATATAAGACAAATATAAATAAGCAACATTCATAAACACAAGACATGTACAAAATAATATTATCTATATTTAATGCAACACTAAAAGTGACATTAACAATTAAACCATGACATTAAATGGCAATTTAATCTCCAAACACTAGTCTGTATTTACCTGCATATCAGGCTCCCTAGCAGAGACCTGCACCCATAAATGCTTTGCACTATGGGAGTTGACTTGCCCCCCAGCTCTGCTCCTAGCTATATTTATCTCCACCCTCACCATAAAAGGCTGTGACTGCTGCTTGGACTCTCTGACTAAGGCCAACATTATTTTTGTTGTGTAGACCGCAGCCGTGTGCGTGCCTACCTGCGGGTTTGCTTGGGATATCAGACTTAGAGTGTGTGGAGTTGGACCATCTTTTCATTTAAAGCTTAAAGTTGAGAGAGTTTGTCCAGAGTAAGTGGCTACTTAAGGGGTAAGATGTGATATGCAAGGTTGTAGTTGTTGCATATGTCTGTGTAAGCATGCTGAGAAAGTGCCTGATTGCCTGAAACTGTATATCATGTCTTGGTAGCTGATGTTGCAGGTTTGGTTTGAAAGGTTTTATGATAATTTCCTTAAATTGTTTTTGTTGATCAAGAAACTATTGTGTAGTTTTGGGCCATTATACCTTTAGTACACTTAGTACAGTCTGATTTTTTTTTCCACTATGAGAATTAGATTAGCAATTTATATTAAGCAAAAAGGGTCAAAATGCTTGCTGTGAACCTACCTTGTATTGACAGTGACTCCACATGCTCTTGACCACTAACTAACCTGACAGACAAGCAGATAGACAGGAAGAAACTTGGAAACTCAGGGCTCGTGCGAGAAGCGGCCTGCAGCATGTCTGGATCTATACCGTTCTACCAGAAGCACCATCTCCACTATGACCGCGGCTACCGTAGCAAGGAGACTCAGTCTAAAGTGAGTCAGTACCAGTCCAGCAGCAGATACAGTGCTAGCGGCAGCGCCTCTGCCGCCACCAGGAGCAGGGGGTAAGGAGAACGAAGGGGAGGTGGATCAACTTCATCAATCCTTTTCTTTATGACAGGAAAGTCCTACTACCTCCCTAACACCTACCCCACCCCAGCTGATCAAGTTCACCTCCATCACCCCTGTGAGATCACCTCCCTGACACAACTTTGGGATCGTCTTACCTTGACACCAAGTAACCATCTTACTCCCCCTCGAGTTTTCTTTCACCATGATCACCCCTCAAACGCACCTGAGGATTGAAAACAGCTCTGAGTCCTGCATGAAGCTCTTTGCATGTAGCCTGACAGATGTCCTTTGTGTTTTCATGCATGTTGACTAAGTCTTACCTTTAACACAGTAATGTGTCTAAAAGGGCTACAGGAAGTTTTGTCACTGAATGGCAGTCATTACATTAGGATGAATATTAGAGCTATACATTATATAGATTGACTGAAATAGCATCTTGACCTGTGTATCATACTAGGATGAAAATAAGGAGAGAGTTTGTCAGTCTTATCTATTTGAAAACTCATCAACTGTGCCGTGAATGTTTTTAATTAGTGAGTGTGGGAAACTTGGTAGCTTCTCTTTATTTTTAAGCGGTATAAGGATAGCTGTTCATGAGCTGCTGGTTTGTCATCAGTTCACATTTCCTGACATTTAAAAATTGGAGTATATTGAGCTTTTCTATCCAGGGAATAACAACATTCCCATAGTGAGTCTATCTGTTAGGGTGTCTGGCAAATCCTTAAATACTCTGGCCTGGAGAGTGTGAACACGGGGCTTAGATTTTACTATCTCATCTTTCCCTTTGGGCAGCTCACCAGACCCCAGATCAGTGCTGAGGGGAGATGAGGAGCATTATGATGTGAGAATCAGGGTGATTATGATATTGCTTTTATGGCAAAGATAGGACTGCATTTATGTGGTTATAGGAGTTTCATGGAATATGGGATGATCTTCATATCACACCCGCTCCAATTCTATGAGATTTTCCAATAAAAATCTTGGAAATGATCAGAGAATGATAGACACAGGAAAAAATGAGGGCAGCTGTCCTACTGCCCTTCTTGCTATGCCATACTGTGAATTCTCAAAAACTATTCAAAGCTGGAGATGTGTTATTTATTGTGTGTTGACACACAATCTGTGTGTGGCTGGAAATGGACAGATTGCTTTCTAGCCTTACCTACACCAGGATACTTTACCCAATGAGCCACATTAATTTACTGAAAAACACTGATGAGGCATTTAAAGTGCTAGTAAATCAAGTTAGCATAAACCTTCCTGATCAAGATATGCGAGTATACGACCCAGGTGGGACTTGAACCCACAATCCCCAGCTCCGGAGGCTGATGCCTTATCCATTAGGCCACTGGGCCAGTGGCAAAGGGCAAGCTCTACGAGATCTAAAGAATGAATCTTTCTTAGAGAAACGTGAAGCGTAGTATGGAAGTCAATAGTACAGTTAGGTTTCACATTTTGGTATGTACTGAGATACCACCATAGATGAAGGACACTCATTTGTTAATGGCCGAATAATGGCTGCTTTTAGTGGTCGTTAGTGGTGTCAGTATTGTCTTTCACATCATATGGTTGTTGTAAAATGAATGACTGAGGTGTGCAAAGCTGTAAAAGATAATTATAACTAAACCATCTCCACTACTTTCCAACTGAATTTTAATCTACATCTCATCCACCCATGGGCTTGACTTTGTCCCCATATTTTTCTGTCATGTTGTTAGTTGCACTGTCTGGCTGTGTGCCAGGCTGATGGTATTCTGTATGTCTCAGACTTAACGTGTCTTCGCACTCTGGCCTGGAGGAAAGCAGACTAAGCCCCTCACCCAAGAGAGCCAAGCCAACTTACTTGGCTGTGGATAAAGACAACCAAATCATCGGCTATGTAGTGCCTATCTTCAGGGGCAGGTAATAACTATCCCACTATGTAGAACTGGAAATCCAAGATTGCTTTGCAACAGCCTAAAGTTTTAACAACGTGCCTTGCTTTCACGTCCATCCCTGGCTCTGCTTTGCTGCCTCCTAGTCAAGAGTTTGCTACAGGACTTTCAGATACACAGGAAGCAAGAGTGAGAGACACTGCTGCATACATGGCCCGCAGGGATTTGTTCACCAGTGGTCTGGAGATGGAGAGGTCTGAGCTCGTCTCCAGGAAGGAGGCCATGCGCGAGTCGGCTGAGCGCATCACTCTGAATAAAAGGGTCAGTTCTCACTGTTTTGAGATCGCACAGGGCAGCCGAGCTGTTCTTTAAAGTTTTAAAGCAAACATGGAGAACTGCTCAGAATTTTAAATTACAGAAACGGGTCTTAAGTTTGGTCTTTGTGGTTGTTTGTATGTGCTTGCACAAACCCGCATACTTTATTTTGTAACACTGTAAATCAGTCTTCTTCTTGACAAGATAGACTCACTTCTCATATTTATGATATGGCTAGAGGCACGTATCATAGTCCATCACAGGGTCATAGAGTGTATTGTGTGTCAAAGAAATGCCCGTGTTGCATTATATTTTTTGCAACAGCCCAGATAAATGTTTCTCAAGCCTACTTTCCGTGAGTCTGCTAGGACCCACTCGGGTCCACTCTGGTCAAAGTGATGCAAATTTCATCACCAGATGGTGAGCGCAAGGGTCTATGTGGACTTCTGTATACCTGCCCATTTTTTGTGACCAATCTTTGGAGAATTTACATTACAATGCACCAAGAAGCTGTCCAAGTACAAGCCAGGCTTTAGTCCTGATATCATAAAGGAGCATTATGTATTTGTGATATTACTGTAAACTTTAGGAACAACCAGCTGGGGAGTATATTAGTGAATAATTGGGTAATTATTAATATTAATATTACTTCTTATCAGGTTTCACGTAACTTAAAGAGGCACAAAAATGGTAGTTAATGGTTAAATAATAGTTAAGTAATGAGTAACTGCTGAATAACTGCTAATCATGTTGTTCTTGTCTTCACATTGCTTGGCAGAACAGAGGAAACATAGAGTAGTGGTGAAGTAATCATTAAACTACCGAGTAACTATTAAGTATAACATTTCCATTGTATTGAATTACATTTTACTGATATAACGTGATTAAAAAAACGACGTAGGCCGTTAAATAAAAGCTTTTCCGAAGAAACTCTCAAACTGAGGCCTGAAGTCAACATAGGTGAAGAATGCTTAATCCAAATCAATCATCTGCACAAAATGTTGGTCATCTCAGTATGTGGTACAGGGTGGGGAAAGTGTTTAATTACAGCAACTTATTTGCTCCTCACTTCAGTAACTAAGCAAACATGTGTCTCTCTTTTGTCTCTGCTTATATTGAGTGCTTATATTGTTTATTACGTGTGGCCTCATAGTAGACCATCCCTATAATATCACAATAAATCCATATTCTGATGCCAATATCAGGCCACAAAACACAACAGTATTTATTTATTGTAGCAAAACTGACCATGGTTGATTGCATCAGTGCTTGGGAATGTAAAGTGGTTGTTATTACTACGCCTTACACAAGAAAGTTATTTATGTGCCTGGATGATTATGTGAACTGGTACCCAGCCATTCAATGAGCATCATGACAAACCACACTTACCCCCTCACTGCATTTATATGCCTCACCTAACAGACAGCTTTACTACTGGGTGAGAAATTCTTCAGGAGATCACGTTTCTTCAGACACAGGGAAGCAGTGTCTCACTGGTCGTGTTATGTGCTGAGATACTGGATAGTGAACAAATAGACAAGACCTCAACACCCCATCTTTTCACAGGACTAAGAAGGAACACATCCTCACAGTTATAATGTGTGAAGATAATATCTTAAGTAGATGGGTTGGTTTGGTTTTATTTAAATGTATGTACAAGAAAATGTGGAGCAGTTTGTGGTGGGTAAAAGGTAAGAAGTGTCCTGAGTGATATGCTCTATCTTTAGATCCATGAACACGAGGAACACTTCAAGCGTATGAACGAAGACAGCCTGATGCACGCCCCGGAGTTTGTGATTAAACCTCGCTCCCACACTGTGTGGGAGAAACAGTGTGTGCGGCTGCACTGCACTGTCAGTGGGTGGCCCGACCCACGGGTCGTCTGGTAGGTAACCGACAACATAACTTTTATCTCTGTTCTTCCAAAATATCTTTATTCCCTTCCATCTAGATCAATCTAGTTTTTAATTTTTCCTCACTTGATTTTGTTTTATTCTTTTCAAACATTTGTTTTTTTCCTCGGTCTGTCTTTCAAGGTACAAAAACAATGTGGCGCTTGACCCGCTTGCCAACCCTGGCAAGTACAAAATTGAGAGCAGATACAGCGTGCACTCACTGGAGATTGACAAGTAGGTAGTTTCTCCCATCCACAGTACTTGAAGTAGATATCCACATACATGTCATCACCTTGAAGATTTTCCAGTGAGCCCTTTGAAAGACGTCAGGGTATTTTTAATGCAACTTGTGAATCCCAAAAAGTGCTATACTACTGCTCTGTATATTAAGTTTAACTTAAAAACTTAAATAAACAGCACATCATGGAAGTTAACATGTTAGATGTTAAGATAAAATGTATCAATCAAATGACTTAAATGTGTATTTAATTCTTCACTGTTTTCCAGTCACTGCAAACTGCTTTATTAACATTAAAATATTTAGTTTGACATTTAGGATTCTTTATACTGTGTTATTTTTAAAGTAAGCATCTTGCCCTGGGTTCACCCTTCAGCAAGCCCAGGGTCTTGATAGTAGAGGCCTGGGAGCCAGATAACTGAGAAATCCCACTGCCCCTGATAAAAAAAGAGGTGGTCTAAAGATAGATAGTCTAAAATACTAGATGTAGAAGTATTATGTAGAAGGCAGTCTACATAATTTCCCAGCCCTTTACATAAGATGCACCCCCACCTCTGAGCTAAACTCCTTTTAAACTTCATGTTTGATCACTTGTAGCGCACCATTTCACTAGCATTAAGATATCATGCAGCTTAAAATATAAATTAATCTACTACTACAAATGACTGCTCAGTTTAATAGGCATCCGTTATATTTAGTGGACAATGTCAAACATCTATCTAATAAAATGGCCCGTTTAATAATGCTTTTAGCGGTTCCACCATTTGGCGTAAACTAAAAATGCTGCTAATGCTAGCAAGTTTCGTTAGCAAGCTGTACTCTTAAACTTTAAGCGTAGAACACAAATTCATGCTAGAGCAGGCTAATTATATAGTGGAAATTTCAGCAAATTTCAGCAAATCACCAAAACTGAAGTACAGTTTTCTTGGACAGCCTATATATGTGGGGGTTTTTTCTGTAATTTTATACATTTCCATCTGCTTATCCATCAAATTAGTTAACCTTTCATGCTAGTCCTTGCCATCTTAGTGGAACATGTCCGTACGTCACACATCAGATCATTTCATGTACAGAAAGTCACAACACCATATGACATCACCAGCGGTGTCTATTTTTTGCCAGAGTATTCCTGGCCAGGAGTGATGGAACGCTTTACAGTTGGGCTCACATAGTTAGTATTATTTACATGGCTGAGAGGTTGAGCTTGGGGGAGGGGCACCATACACATGAATCCTTAACACAGAAAGTGCAAATCATGGACATTGATCAGCTGATGCTCTCCTCTTTCAGATGTGATTTTGATGATACAGCTCAGTATCGTGTCTCTGCCATGAACTCCCAGGGAGAGCTGTCTGCATTTGCCTCCGTTGTTGTCAAGAGTACGTTTCACATTTGAAATTCCACAGCTAATGCCAATATGCTCATAATCCTTTTCCTACTCAGCTGTTTAAAGTTAGTGTGTGACAAATTTGGCAACTTAAATTTGCATGTGTTTGAAATAATAATGCAAATTCTGTCCATCAGTGTCATACCACTATCTGTAAACGTGGTCTGTATTAAAAGTGCCTCCTGCTGTTCTTCATAGGGTTCAAAGGTGAAATTGATGAGTTCCTGCCAGCACCCAGGCGTAAGTTGAATCTACTGCTAGTTTTTAATTCATGAATTAACTTTATTCAGGCCACTGGAAAGCAAAATATGTCAATCTTCTTTTATAAAATCCATTCATTGGAGCTGTGTTTTGGTCTCCACCAACTTTTGGAAAAAATGATGTAACGGTTACACTACAGAAAACAGTGGGTGGAGATCTTGGCATGGCCAAAATGATTGGGATTATGTGCCCTGAACTTGTGATCTTGTTGCTTTTGAAATGGCTTCTGAACACTCTCAATCAGCAACCTTGGTGCATCCAAACAGCAATAAGATGAAATCAATCTCCTATTAGTCTGCAGTCAAGTATCAAGCTGGCATTTGAATGCAATCTGCTTTTGAACACAGCGATTAACTGATAAATCCACGAAAATCACAAATTTGTCACCATTTTTCAAATTAGTTTCAAATTCATATTTATTTATTTAGCGCCAAATCACAACAGCAATTGATTTGGTGCTCTTTGTATTGTAAGGTAAAGACCCTGCAATAATGAAAAGAAAATCCCAACCACCAGAAAACACCACTCTATAAATAAGGATTTGGCAAGAGTGGGAAGGAAAAACTCCTATTTAACAAGAAGAAACCTCCAGCAAACTGAGGTTTAAGGAGCCATCTGCCTCAGCCAGTTAGGGTTGAGGGGGAGGAGACCGAACAAAAGACAAAAGCTCTTTGAAATATGTATATCAATTGCCTTCTACTTACATAAAAATTCACACCAGCTATTTACATTGAGAGCCCAGCTAGAACCTGAAAGATTTGAAAGAGATATTCTGAAATTCCTGCATAGATGTGATGTAGTAGCTGCAGGGTGGTGATTCAAATGCAAAATTACATAGACGTTAGGCAACCGTACTTATAAATACTTACTTATACAAGAAAATTGTCAGAATTCAGCCAGCTGGCAACCAGTTGAGCTGACTGACACAGACAAAGAATGACTGAGGCTGACTGCAACATGTTGGCAAGCTGTATTGTGTTTCTAAATTGTGTATTTTGTGAACTTCCACCAATCAGTTTAAAAGTGATTGCAGTCAGTCCAACTCCATCTGCTATTAACTGGAGACAGGTTGCCTTCCAGCAGGCAACAAGTTCAATTGTCACTGAAAGTAGCCACCCACCGGCACGCTCAACTTCTGGGTGGTCAGTTGGCCACTACAACTACTTGCAATCACTCTCCGACATCAAAAGAAAATCAAAGCAATCATTGGGAAATCGCTGTTTTTTTCCTATTGATTGCCATTTTTTCCTATGGTGTGTAACTAGGCATGTACACAGCATTTTGCTAATAAAACAGATGCCTGCAATGTGATTGATGGAACACTAGTTCAGTGAATCCAAATGGATTCAAAAGCACCGCACATTGAACAGCTTTGTTTTAAGTCTAACTAACCCCACTGGAGAGCTGGATGGTGGGATGTTAGGACGACAGACTTTAATATGTAAGAACAGTGGGTGCTATTGCATTAACATTTTCCTGTTGTTGCTTTTTTGACAATGCAGGGGGCATTACTGAAGGTAACAGACTGTGAGAAAAACTGTTCTGAAAACTATTTTCTTCAAGCATGGCCATTTTTCTCTGTATAAAACAATCCACAATAACGTTCATAATAGTCTAATTAAACTGCAGAGTAGAAAGTGTGAAAACATGTACTAATCTTTCAAGATTTCTGGTGTTTAATGCATGAAAACAATTATTATTTCAGCAGTTGTTTTTGTGAGCGCTGCAGTGAAGTTTCAGAGTCACTATTTTGGTCTGTATTTGTGTTTTTTGTCATTTATCTTTTTACATCCTATATATGCTCACTTTTCCCACCTTTTTCCATCTGGGTGCAAAACTTTGATAGGTCATGGGTGCAACACCTTGTAGTTCCACTTAATTCAATCTCAGTAGTCTGAATTAGTGATATTCTTTATACATATTTGTGTGTGTGTGGGTGTCTGTGTGTGTAAACTGTTTGATAATGATACCAGCCAGAGCTCAGACTTTGCTGTCACATCCTTTGTGTACAGTTGGCCCAGTGTCCGAGTACGGCATCACTTTCCAGACTCACATTGTTGATAAATTCGGTGTATCGTTTGGAAGGGAGGGCGAGACCATGAGTCTGGGGTGTACAGTCATCATCTATCCTGCCCTGCATCGTTACCAGCCAGAGGTGGAGTGGTACAGAGATGGTAGGAAGACTTGCTGTGATATTGAACCATCCCTGTAATGTACAGCGCTTGTAGATTTAAATCAGTTGTTCTCTGTACTTTAATACATTTACTTCTTACCTTGCTAACACTTACTGGCCTGCATTCCAGATGTTCTGCTGTCTCCCTCCAAATGGACTCACATGCACTGGAGCGGGGATCGAGCCACCCTAACACTCACGCACCTCAACAAAGAGGATGAAGGACTCTACACTCTGCGCGTCACCACTAAGTCTGGATATGAGACCTACTCAGCCTACGTCTTTGTCAGAGGTAGGTACATCCTTGCTGAAAGGTTTCTTGTTCGTAAGTAAAAATTATTCTATTCAGATTATCCTTTGGCTGAGTTATAAATTAGGCTTTATCTTCATGTGTAAACATGTCATTTGTTTGGTCCTTTGCTGCCAGCTGAATCTGGCACACATACAGATTCAGGTTTAATCTCAGCTGTGTTGTCCAAATAACCTTAATAATTCAGATCCAGGTTTGAGTTTTGAGTCTAAACTACCTAAGCTCTGACTCATTCATGGTCCTGCTGACCAACCATTAGGTAAGTAGACTTCCTTAAAATTGTTTTAAAGTCTATCAGATCTAGGTCAAAGTCACAACAGATTAAACCCTGGCACCTGATGATGCAATGGCATCTAAAAATCAAAGTGTTTGGATGTTAGTGATGGTTTTAAATAGGATATCTCTAATAGATACACCACTGAGTGGCAACTCCCTGGCATCTGTTTAAATAGCATGGAAAAATAGGTCACCAGAGCTTATCTTTGTTGCCTTCAGAGACAATCTGACCTTTGAAGCTTCAGCTTCTACATAGGAACCATGCTGAGTATGAGGAGGCTGAAAAATAGCCTGCTCATTCTTCTCTTATAGTTCAGGGTCGTTTGGTAAAGAAGACTCCAGGTACAGTCTCCACAACAAAACACTATACGATCATGGTTACAGTCACGCTATTCTTAGAGAGCTCAAATCTGGAAGGAGTTTGGCTCTGAGCTCACACACATCCTTAAATATCTGCTCTAAGGAGGAACAACTGTTTATTTTCAATGCTCTCTGGATAGCTGCATGAGCCAATGAACAACCAGCTTGTGCTGTTTTCTCTTCCTTATGTCTCAGCATGCTGTTAGCAAAGATCAACGAAAATAAAACCAAACTCAAAGTGAATATTTAATTTTCAGGTTGTAAAGTCCAGACTTTATTCCCATAAATATCCAGTTTAAATTAAAACTGTATCTCTTTCTAAAACCTTTGTCTCTTTTTTTAGTCTCCTGATTACCTACAGATGACAGGCATGTTTGCAAGTCACCTCTATTATCCCCTTTCCCTTCAGCACAGGCTTTTGCTAATTCTGTCCTCCTGCTTGACCCGAAATGTTCCTGGCATTGTACCCTGCAGCTGCACAGTTCACCAACATGGTTCACTTGCTATAAATCAAACATCCTGTCAATTTATTGCAGAGATAAAGCTGAGCTAAATCTGAATAAAATAATAGAACATGCACGTTCAGAGAGCGCACTCATACTGTCCTGATGATATTCTTCTTGTATCTGTTAGATGCTGATGCTGAGGTTGAAGGAGCTCCTGCAGCCCCTCTGGATGTGCGCTGTCTGGATGCCAACAAGGATTATATTATTGTCGCATGGAAGCAGCCAGCTGTCAATGGTGGCAGCTCCATCCTGGGCTACTTTGTGGACAGGTTGGTGAAACTGGAGTCTACACCACAGAGCTATCAATTAAAAACATAAAACTCTTTCTCAAGTGAAAGTCAGACAAATAAGGTAACACAGTACTGGTGATAACATGACTGACAAGTAGTCTTTAGTTGCTTGGAATAAAATCAAAAGTCTGAACGTGGCATACTTTTTAATGTGACATTTTAATGTTTTCACACAGGTGTGAGGTTGGAACCAATCACTGGATTCAGTGCAATGACACCCCGGTGAAGTTTGCCCGTTTCCCCGTCACTGGCTTGGTGGAGGGGCGTTCTTATATCTTCCGTGTGCGTGCTGTAAACAAAAGCGGCATAAGCCGCCCATCCAGAGTCTCGGAGCCGGTGGCTGCAATGGACCCAGCTGACCGCGCCCGCATGAGAGGTAGTTGACACTGAGAAGAATTTGACTGTTCAAAGATGCCTGATCCACAAACACTCTTAAACTTATTTAAGGATTTTGAAAAATAAAGGTACGACGTATGTAGTTAGCATTAGCTTTAAAACAATGTATTTGTTTACAATCACAAAAAAATGGATCAGTTACAAATAGTGATCACTGGAGCAAAATATAGAAAGCATTCAGCTTATTGAATCGCAGGACTGATAAAGTGTCTGTACCGATCTACTACATGATTGCAGGTACTTCTGCTCCCTGGACCGGCCAAATCATTGTCACAGAGGAGGAGCCTGCAGGTAGGAAGTCAAATGTCAGAAAGCGACTCAAGTCTCTCAACTCTGAGTCCACAGGCTTATTAACCACATTGAGGGAAGAAGAAGCACCTGTCTCATCTTTTAATTTTTGCTTTTTCATTTATGCTCTGTTTATTATAAATGCCACTATTAATATATTAAAGAAGAAAGGAATGATAGGATTTCTTTAATAGATGTATTTTCCAATAAGTGATGGATATGATCTTAATACATCCAACTGGTGGTGAAGGGTCAATCTTTCTTTCTATGGAGACTCAATTCTTTCTCTTTTGACCATCAGAGGGCATTGTTCCTGGCAAACCCGGTGATCTGCAGGTGACAGAGGCAACTAAAAACTATGTGGTGCTGAGCTGGAAGCCACCTGGAGAGAAAGGCCTTGAGGGTGTCATGTACTATGTGGAAAAGGTAAATTATTCCACTTTTCCTCAGGTGCGCTTTAACCAAATATCTCCTGCATATGAAATTGTTACATGCCTGAGTTTTAGTGACAGTGTGATGCTTTCCTCTTTGCCCGTCAGTGTGTTTCCGGTACAGACAGCTGGCAGAGGGTGAACACAGAGATCCCAGTAAAGTCTCCTCGCTTTGCGCTGTTTGATCTCGCAGAGGGAAAATCCTACCGCTTCCGTGTCCGCTGCTGCAATTCTGCCGGTGTTGGCGAGCCATCTGACCCGACTGAGGCCACCACAGTTGGCGACAAGCTCGGTCAGAAGAGAGACACATAAACATTGAGAGGATTAGCTCTTTTAGATAATAGGAGTCTTATTTGTCACATAACGCTATCAGGCAAACTGGTCCCAGATCTGTTTTGCAGTCATGTCTCCTGCGTCACAAAGCTCTAAATTGATGAAACTGAACATTTGTACGGTACAAATAAGTTAGCACTGACTGAGCCTCAAAATGTAACTATTCTTGTGTGCAGATATCCCATCTGCCCCAGGAAAGGTTATTCCCACCAGAAACACGGACACATCAGTTGTTGTGTCCTGGGAAGCGTCTCGCGATGCCAAAGAGTTAGTGGGATACTATATCGAGGGCAGCATTGTGGGCAGCAACGTGTGGGAGCCATGCAACAACAAGCCTGTGAATGTCACCAGGTAAAAATGACCCCTCTTGCTTTCTTTTAGCGGTTTCTGATACAAATTCGTGGCTACTAAGCTTTGTGCATTTGCAGGTTCATCTGCCACGGTCTGATCACAGGAGAGAAGTACGTGTTCAGGGTGAGGGCAGTGAACGCTGCAGGGATCAGCGAGTTCTCCCAGGAGTCGGAGGCTGTGGAGGTGAAGGCTGCTATTGGTGAGTAAAGTGGATCCATCACATCTAAATGCAACAAAGTAATGTGGTAATCAGATGTTAATAATTCTAGTTTACCATTATTCATATTAAGATTTGTTTGAAGACGTTAAAAATAATTAAACTGTTGGTGTTATATTGTGCATTTCTGAGCCAGTGGCATACCTCTTGGATGCACTGAACACCACAGACTAACTGCTGTAATTAGTAGACTCTGTGGGAGAAATATTGCAACAAGCAGATTTTTCTTGATATTTTACCATGAATTGTGTCGTAGGTTACGATTTTCTCTTGAAACATGTCTTCAGCTCCCACACGTTCTCCACCATTGTTCCACTCTGTCACCCTGTCACATTATTCTGCACTGTCGTATGGTCTACCTACCTCCTACCCTTTCCAGCCACATCTACCCTAGCGCCTCCTCCTCCCTGCACAGCCTGAGGCGGGGCTGGGAGTCAGGACTTGTAGACTTCCTCTAATTTGGGTCAATGCGATCCAATTCAGCGGTCGTTACAAAGTAGCTCAGTGTTACACATCACCACCACCTCCCCGCATCTCCCCTCACCTATCTCGGGCACAGGATGTGTCGGCAACCCCACATTAGTGCTAAAGGTACCACCACTCGAACCCCCTCCCCTCTCTGTTAACAGCTGGCGGTGGTGTTCTTCCGTTGGTCTGATTCTTTATAACTCAGTATTTTCACATTATTTCATTCAACTCAAAGTCAATAAACTGCACGACTTGCTATCTAGCCCTAACATGTATTTTGCACGCCAGCAACAGAAACAGTGATGCTGTTTTAATAATCATGCTGTTTCTAAATTCCTGCACGTGTTCCCTAACAGTAAAATCAACTAACACAGCTTTTAGCCTTTGGATGTCACTCATTCACTGGCTGGCTATGCACTGAGCAGCATGCTCTGTTATCCCTTATGAAACACTCTTAGCAAGAATGCCAGAGCACATATTTTTTTAAGAAGAAAGACGTGTTGTTGATGACACATCCTTTTCTGCTGGAATAATGCGTTACTTCAAAAAAGTCTTCAAGGCTGATTCATCATTAGAAAAACCTGATTCCAATTATATTAACACAGCTGAAAATTGTTGTGTGGATTAAAGAAGCAATAAATTTGCTAGATGAGGTACTGGATTATAGTCTTAAAACTGCCAAAAAAACAGCACAAAGTCGCTCTAACCAGAACAGAAAGAGTAGTGATGCTCATATGTGCAAGGAGACACTTACTTCAGAGTCTTTAGTTTAACAAATTGATGCCTTACACTGCCTGACACTTTGCAGCTTAACTAAATTGTATCCATAAGAGAAAGCTTATGCTGGTTTTTAAAGGAAACCATGAACTGTTGCACAAAAACTTCAGTTTTGGGTGTTTTCCCAATCAATTTCCCAATAGATTTACTTTCTTAGAGCAAAAAGCTAATATGAAAATCCAGAGGAAATTCTTTTTGAAGGGTATTTTACAACTGCAACTGAAACCACACAGAACATGCAGCTAATGCAAATATATTGTTTCAGCACAGCAATCAGTAGTTTTTATATGATAAACTTTTATAAATGTATACATTAAGAATTCCCAAAAAGGTGGAATGCTGTGTAAAGCCTACATTAAAAACAGGATGCAATGATTTTATATCTATATTTTATTCACAATAGAATATAAAAAATGAGTTTTTAAAGTGAAACATGACTGGGTATAAAAAGATCATCTTAAAGAGTCAGAGGTTCTCAGAAGTGGACAGTCCAGACCTTTCACCCATTTTTGACACATCATGAAATGAAAAATACAGCAAAGACCCAGAACAGCTGATCAGCTAGAGTCCACTATCAGACAACAATGAGACAACATGGCCCTGTTCCAATTTTTTTGAGACATGTTGCTGCCATCAAATGCAAATTGACCTTATTTTTTCTTAAAAAGGTGCTTTTTTTTCAATTTAAACACTTGACATTCAATTCAATTCACTTCAATTAAATTCAGTTCAATTTAATTCTATTTATACAGCACCAAGTCACAACAACAACAGCAGTCACCTGTTGTAAGATCAACCATACAATAATACATAGAGAGAAAAACCCAACAGTCATATTACCTCCTATGAGCAAGCCCTTTGGCGAAAGTGGGAAGGAAAAACTCCCTTTTAACAGGAAGAAACCTCCAGCAAAACCAGGCTCAGGGATGGGCAGCCATCTGCTGCGACCGGTTGGGGTGAAAGAAGAAAGACAGGATAAAAGATACACAGGTGTACAAGTTTTCTATGTTCTACTGTGTATAAAATACAAATTTATGGGATTTGTAAATGATTGAATTCTGCTTTAATTTACATTTTTGGAACTGGGGTTGTACAATGTGTCACCAAACACTGAAATAACATTTGCATTCACTTGCAACTGAAGGAAAACTGAGAGTAATTAAAACACAGCACTACCTCCCGTGAATTACATCATGGTGTGCTGTTACATTTGGTCTCAATATACAACTTATGTCACTTTTGGAGCTGAAATCTAAGAGATGATGGAATCTGTTGGCATTGTTTCTAAAGTCATGAGTTTTTTCATTAAGGGCCAGAGCAAAGCCGCACACCCACAAAATTGGCTGGCTGTTCTGTGTTACATGTCTGCGTGCTCTCATAATCCTAAATGAAGCCTGCTAACATGGATGTCACCTGTTGGTCATCTTGTCTTCATTTCCACTCCCAGTCAGATGAGGACATTGTTCTGTATTTGTCTGCCAGTTCAGTAAATATTGCTTTTTAATGTTTTTGTGCTTGTTTTTTCTTATTTTGGTCTCTTAATGTGGTGCGATTGAGAAATGAGCAGTGGATGGATCTCTGCCTGTTTTTAAAAGAGCTTCTTCTGCTTTTCTCTGCTAACACCTGTAGGGGGCGGCATCCTACACGGTGTGTTGCCGAAGATGGGGCCGGGGGGTAACATGGGACAACTAACCGAGCACAGGCCACGCTGGACGGGAACGCATGACACTGTCCAGTTCCCTCCCAACACTATGCAAAAGTGCAATAAAGCTCAAGCTGACAGTGAAGCCAGGGAAGGGGCCAGGGCTGCTAGCCCAGACCTCACAGAGCCTGACCCCAGGGAGAGTAAAAACATGTGGGGCAAGAGAGGTGGTGTGTCCTGGGCCCCTGAGCTGGCAAAAGACCTGCGCTCAGAGCCTGCGTCAGGCCCAATTTCTGAATCACATACTGACACAAACACAGCTGCACACTCTGACCCAGCAACTGCTGAGGCTCAGGATCAGGCTGTGGAGACAGCCGATGAGCCTGACACCTCGCAGGCACGTAAGTTCTCGGTAGATGGTAATCGGGAGAAAGCGAAGGCCCAGAGAGAGTCAGCAGGTGAGCACCAGACACCGATAGGAACGTTTTGTCAAATCCAAATAAAACCACAAAGAAAAGTAAAATTTTTACCAACGTAAGAGCTATAAAAATATATTCTGCCTTGACTTCGCATC
This sequence comes from Hemichromis elongatus, assembly GCA_015108515.1. Taxonomy (NCBI): domain Eukaryota; kingdom Metazoa; phylum Chordata; class Actinopteri; order Cichliformes; family Cichlidae; genus Hemichromis; species Hemichromis elongatus. The sequence goes on from VUQR01029228.1 coordinate 41,702, forward strand.
AGTTTTGTAATAGGTTGAAATAGCAACTTGGTTCTTTTTGAAGGTAAGTCACTGCAATTCACCACCAAACCTGGGTTTAACTCGTGCTTCTTGGCCGCCACCAAATCCCTGACTTATATGTGTAGTGTCAGTCACCTCAGGAGCTGCCACTCCTCTGATTACCCAGAGCACTTTAACACAAACACACCAAAGCAATTCATGGCAAGAGCCCCTTAATCACACCCTGTACTTGAAAAGTGGGTCATCCAACCAAGAGAACACTTGTGACCTGAGACCTTTTTGGGAGTACACTCTGGACTTAATCAGACACCCACCTCTCAGACCCTTTGACCACCTTCTCACTCCTAATCAGGAGAGGGTATAAAGTTCATGTGACTATTTGTATTCGACAGGCTGCTTTATTATCACCGTGTTACTTGAGCCTGCTTTTGTGGAGACCTTTGGCTCCCAGTCATTCCTTTAACCTGGTAGCCTTAAATCATTGTGTCCTTTGTCACTAGGAATACAGTGTAACAAGCAACATGTAACTGTACACTTTCTAAATTATACTCATCGTTTTTTGTCTTTTGAATCTGGAACTAGAGAAAATAATTGAATAATCTTATGGCTGCTGACTTCATACAGACATAACAACTGACTCCCAAAATCTCAATGTCAGTGAGCATTAAGGTTACAAATGTGTCGGGTTGGACAAGATGTTGTTACAGCAGGTATTAACCTACAAATGTCTCTACACCAACTATCCAGTAATCTTTAACCTTGTAAGGAGAGTAACTGCTGGTCAGTTCCTGCTGTAAAATGTTTCCAATAATGGGACACTGAAGCTCTTCAAAGTGAAAAAAGGAGGTGTGGGAATTAAAAGTATCAAATCTTTTGTGGCTCTTCAGTTTCCCATTACATCAGTTTTCACGCTGAGGTTTTGCCGTATTAATTTGAGATTTGTGTCTCAGCCTCTCCCGCTCCACCCTATGGCATCAGCGTCTTGGAGTGCGTGCGCGACTCCATGGTGCTGGCCTGGAAACAGCCAACTTTCATCGGAGGCGCTGACATCACCGGTTACTTTGTGGATTACCGTGAGGTCACCGATGGCGTGCCGGGAAAGTGGCACGAGGCCAACATCAAGGCTGTCAGCGAGAGGGCCTACAGGGTGGGTTGATATTAAAAAAAATCCACACGATTCAAGCCTGAAGTTATACGTGCTGAACGTGCAAGGGGCGAACGTCTTTGCGTTTTGTCTCCAGGTGTGTGATCTGAAGGAAAATAAGAAGTACCAGTTTCAAGTGCGAGCAGCCAACATGGCTGGTGTCGGTATCCCGTCACTGCCCAGTAATACCTTTCTGTGTGAAGAATGGACCATTGCTGTCCCAGGTTAGTTGGGCCATGCATGTTTCACCAACTGAGAGAATTAACCACTGCCTTCTTTTTCTGTCACTAATGTTGCACATAAATACAACTGTATCAAATATGGTAAACGATACCAAAAAAAAATGAATTATGAGATTATTTGGTCACTTTATGTTATAAATATAAGAAAAAATACCAAAACAAATATTCATCATCCATGAAATGTCACTTTAGGGATTTACAGAACCTTAAAAATTATTGAGAATTATTCACATTTCTGGGCTGCAGGACCTCCACATGATTTGCAGATTAGAGAGGTGCGGAGCGACTCTCTGGCATTGCTATGGAAACCACCTGTGTACCAGGGCCGCGATCCAGTCAACGGGTTCTATGTTGACATCAAAGAAGCAGACGCACCAGAGGAGGCGTGGAGAGGAGTCAACACCAAAGCCTTAGAAAAGACATATACTAAGGTACTTATTAGCAGTGTATTTCTCAGAGAGATTCCCAGGTGTCAGCAGGACATCACAAATATATTTTTAAATTTATTGATTTATTATTTTTTCCCAGATTAAGGATCTTAAAGAGGGAGAGAAGTATGTGTTCCGTGTGCGCGCTCAGAATAAAGCCGGAGTAGGAAAAGTCTCAGACGTTACAGAGCCGGTCCCTGCTCTGACCAAACCAGGTGGGATGAAATGATCGAACAAGTGAAGATGATACGACAAAAATCCAGCAGATGAGATTTTTACCTTCTTGTGGTTTTTTTCAGGCACGAAAGAGATAGTCGTAGATGTCGACGACGATGGCGTCATCTCCCTGAACTTTGAATGTGGCAACATGACCCCCGACTCCAAGTTTGTTTGGTCCAAAAACTACGAGGAAATCACAGACACCTCCCGCCTGACCACAGAGACCAAGGGAACCAAGTAAGATGGCAACATTTTAAACGTTAAGACTATTTGAGCGGCCCTCTGACCTCTCATGTCATGAATGCTGTGTTTCCTCTGCAGGTCTAAACTTGCTTTTAATCGTCCCGAGGAGGAGGACATTGGAGTTTACTCATGTCTCGTCACCCACACTGATGGTGCTTCATCCAGCTACACTCTCTCTGAGGAAGGTGGGTTCGAAAATTGAGAGAAAACATGATTTTTCATATTACATCATGTGTTGCTTTTCTCATCTTGAATCATGAATCTCTTCTTGTTTTCTTTTTAGAGTTAAAGAGGCTGCTGCAGATCAGTCATGACCACAAATTCCCCAGTGAGTGCTTCACGTGGTGTTTCTGCTTTATTTAGTGGTTTTTCATGAACCCGACCGGGTTTCTCACTATTCCTTCATCACTTTCTTTGCATCAGTTATTCCTCTAAAGTCAGATCTGGCTGTGGAGCTGCTGGAAAAGGGCCGAGTTCGCTTTTGGCTGCAGGCGGAGAAGATGTCCGCTAACGGCAAAGTCGATTATGTTTTCAATGATAATGTTGTCTCTCAGGGGGAGGTCAGTAAGAATCTGCGTTTGGATATTTTACTTTTCTGTCTCTCGTGTGCTCTACCTGTGTTTTCAAGTAAAATATTTGTTGCTTTTTTGGTGGGTGGTAGAAATACAAGATGAACTTTGACAAGAACACTGGTGTGATTGAGATGACCATGGAGTCTCTGACCCCAGCAGATGAGGGCACGTACACCTTCCAGCTGCAGGACGGAAAAGCTACCAACCAGTCCAGCTTGGTACTGATAGGGGATGGTATGTTTAGTTTAAGAAAAAAAAGGAAAACGTGACTGAATGTGTACAATCAAAGACAAAAAGCTCTAAACAATATCAATTTAAGAGAATTTAACATTTTACAACGCTGGGCATATTTTGATTAGGTTTGATGGAAAGTGGCAACCCACAAATTAAATGAAATAATAACTCTGACGTGAAAGAACCAAAATGTTTTTTTTTACCATCAACAGGAAACAGTTTCATCATTTAAGTCACCTGATATATGCCAAATATGCAAACTGGTACTGGGTACCTGTAAGACACTGTGAGTGAGACTGTAGTATGAAGTAGACTGAATTCATGGGGATTGTTGGATATTAATTATAAAAAATTATACAAAATATCAGTGTGTGGTTTGATACCTGCCTCTTCCAATCAGTCTGTGAGTATTATTAATTAGGTGTCCTAAGGCCAGATATTGAATCCCAAATCACCCTCTTCATGTTTTTCTTTGGAATAATCACCTAAATATGATTAAAGTGGCTTTTAGTGGGAAGCACTTGCCAAATTCTGACCCTACCATCAGTATGTTGCACCAGAAATTGATACTCAACAAACCATCAGTTTTTCCAATCTTCTGTTGTCCAGATTTTATAAGGCCATGCAAACTGTAGCCTTAGCTTCTTGTTCTTGGCAGACAGCAGTGGCACTCGATGTGGTCTGCTTCAAGATTGGACATGTTGTGTGTTCAGAGATTCTCTTTTGTATACCTTGGTCATAAAAAATAGTTATTGGTAAATGGACTTATATAACTCTACTGTAGTTGAGGAATAAAAGCGCTATATAAAAACATTACTTATGTGCCCATTCACACAAGCACTCTTTTCTATGTCTAAGTGTTTTCTAATTAACATTCATGCTTCAAAATAAGCATCAGAGAGAAACTCAGGTTGCCCAGGGATACTTTGGTGTGCAGACTGGACCAACCAGGGTTCAAACATACAATCTTCTGATTGGTAGATGACCTGCTCTACATCCTGAGCTGCAAGCAGGGTGGATTTCTCCTCAGACCTCTGAAATCAGCGTGGCACTTTCACTCACAGAAATGCTGCTGACTGGACAGTTTCTATGTAGATACTAGAGATGGTTGTTTGGGTAAAATACTGAGCCCAAGCTACATTCAAAGTCACCTAAATCTGATGCTCGGTTTGAACGAGAGTTTTTCTTAACCATGTTTGTATGCCTAAATGCATTGAGTTGCTGCCATTACTTGATTTTTTGATAAATTAGTTTAAAAGGTGTACCTCATAAAGTGTCTGGTGAGTAGTTCATTTGGGTAATAAGTGCAGCAGGAAGTAACACAGTGCTCAGCATCTGTAACTTATGGCCACTAGAGGGCACTGAAACATTTTTGAAATCATGTTGTAACAGCTCAAACTAAATTAATTCTAATTTCCTTTACTAGCTCTTTATGGTAATTGTGTTGCTTTAAACCACCATGAAAATGGTCATCCGTGTGTTTTTCAGTGTTCAAGCAGCTGCAGAAGGAATCAGAGTTCCAGAGAAAGGAGTATTTCAGAAAACAAGGTAAACTCCTGATCACAAGAGCATTTTTATGATTGATGGATCTGTGTTATTCTCAGAGGCTTAATCTTTTTCCTTCAACATTTCAAAGAAAACATAAAAGCCTACAGTAAATCACACAGAAGAAGCCGAAACAAGATTTGGAATTTTTGCTTAAAAAGTGATAAAGATGAAGATTGACTACTGAGATTAACAGCTCTATTGAAATTAACACAGAAGTGTTTTCATTTTATGCCTGACTGTCATCATTTTACCTGCAATGTTTGTTCCAGGACCTCACTTTATCGAGTACTTGAGTTGGGAAGTGACACCAGAATGCTGCGTTGTACTCAAATGCAAGGTGAGCCAGGTTTTGAGATTTTAGTTGCTAGTTTGTTTGGGCATTTTTTTTATTATTATTATTATAGCTGAGCTCTGAAAACATCATCCTGCTGTGCTGGATTTCAGGTGGGCAACATGAAGAAGGAGACCTCTGCACTGTGGCACAAAGACAGACATCAGATCAAAGCGGACGAGCACCTCGGCTTTGCAGAGGGAGTGCTGAAACTGGAAATTGCTCAGGTGAGCGTGTGAGAAAGTGAAGTGTGAGTATTTGTATATATATATGTGTATATTTCTGTACTGTATAACCATCTCTGAATTCATTTGCATATATAGCTGTAAATGTACTGCTCTGTTGTCGTCTGTTTGGATCTTTCTGTCCTAACCTTTCCAGCAGAGACAGAAATATGTACTATATACGTGGAGGGCTGACTGGGCACAGGTGAAAACAGTCAAGAGAATATAAATATTTTCAAAATAAAACAGGAAACAAGCCAGATATTTGAACTGCTCTGTCACAATCTCTGTCTTCTCTTTTCATCTAACGCATCTATGTACCTTACCTACTGTACTACTCACCCACCCCTCACATCCCATCGTGTTGTATTGTCTGTAAACGTCTGTCGAATTATGACATGCTTTCCTCACAGGTAATTCAGCATATAAACATGATGTCACATGTGTCCCATTACAGCGCGACCTCCCCGTAGACACAGCAGACATTGTCGACAGCCCGATCTGGAGAAGACTTAAAGTTGGGATCAGTTATCTGTTGTGACCGTGGGCCAACGGCCACTTCTGGTTTTGCCGTTTTTGCCTGAGAATGCTTTTCTTTTTTCTTTTCTTAGCTGATGTCCGCCTCTTATTTTTGCGTATTTGCTTTTGTGTCATATACATGTGCACTGCAGCGCCCCTAGCTGAAGAGAAACGTTTGCATTTTTCATACGAATACGCTTAATTTTCTTCTGCAAAACCTTCATGAGTTAATTTGGCGTTGCTATTTTCGCTGTCAGATTTCCAAGAAGGATGCTGGTGTGTATGAGGTGGTTCTGAAGGATGACAGAGGACAGGACACCTCCACATTGAATCTGACAGACCAAGGTAACTTTGTACGGCCATGCAACAATGAAATGCAAAAACAGATGCAACAAATGAACCACTTATGGTGATAAAATGTGGCCTTTTTTTAAGGTTTCAAAGACTTGATGAATGAAGTTTTCAGTGTTATCGGTAAGAAGAACTATTTAGTCCACAGATGATGTCATATGTGATACATATTTAACCCAACATACATTAAATAAGGATCTTTATCTTTGCAGCCAATTCCTCCACCCCACTGAAAATCACAAGCACAGATGAGGGCATTAGGCTCTACACCTTTGTCAGCTACTACAACGACTTGCTCCAAGTCACATGGCACTACAAGTAGGTTCTTGGTTGGATGACATAAACCGAACAAGCAACTTTTAATCAAATTTATACCTCATATACATTTAATTTTCAGTTTTTAGTTGTCAGGAATAAACCAAGTATTCATCTTATTAGATGCTTCTGTGCTTTTGTGCCACAAAGCGGTCTTTAATGTATAAGTTTCTCAAATCATCTCTCTTACAGGGATTCAGCAATCGCCTTCTCTGACCGCATAAAGAGCGGCGTGGTCGGGGAGCAGCTGTGGCTTCAGATCAAAGAGCCCACAGAGAAAGACATGGGCAAATATGCCATCGAGTTCTACGATGGAAAAGGCGGCCTCAGGAGGACCGTTGACCTCTCTGGTCAAGGTGAGACTGTCTAAGTCGCTGTGACTTTATCTGGGCTGTTTTCACCTCATAAACTTTTTTCATCTTTCCCGTTTCCAACCAGTTTTCACGTGATGTGAAAAGTTAGATTTTCTTTTGTAGGAATTATCACCTCAGGTATCAGTTAGATTTCTTTAATGTGATGTTTTGCCACTATTGCATGCTGTACTGCACAAAGACGTGTCTTGACCTGTAAAACTGATTCATATTCTTACAACTTGCTTTTGTTTTACAGCTTTTGATGATGCTTTTGCAGAATTCAAGAGACTCCAGTAAGTCATTAACCAGCCTATAACTAATATTTCTTTTCTGTATGTAGCCACAGTCCCAGCATCTATGGGGTTTTGCATATCTCAGCAAAGTTTATCTCATATAAAGACAACTGATGTAAACAGAAGTTGAAGTAGAAGACTTAATTGTCACTTGTCATTCTCAACTTTGACCTAATTTCTCATTCCCCCCCAGAGCTGCTGCCATTGCAGAGAGAAGTAAGTAGTACTCTGTTTACAATGGCTCCACTTCTTTAATATTTGGCCTTTTCAGATCTGATAATGAAGCTGCTGAATCCTCAGGAAGACTTGTTGCAAATATATTCTTGTTAAATGAGTTTCAAATGATGTAGTTATAACTTTACTGTGACCAAAACTATAATCAGAGCTCAGTAGCTTGACTTTTAATATGATTTCAGTTCCTCACTTTATTTTCTTCCTCCACTTTCGTTCTTAAAGTATAACATGTTGTAGAAAGCAAATAAGTTTTACATTTCTAGTTAGAGTTATTTGTTTATGTGATTTGTTTCAACTTAAACTGAGTAAATGAAGTAAGAAAGGATGAGTCACGTACAGACATGATAAAAATTACACCCTCTGTCACTTTTAGTGTTTTGCATATCAGGACATAATTTTAAAAACTCATCTAATCCTTAGAAAATGTTTCAAAATTAGTTCAATGCAACTTCAGATGAACAACAACACATGACATATTCTGTACCAATGAAGTAATTATTTTCTCTATGACTTCATTAGTGCGTCACATTGCTGTGGTTTAATTTTGGCCCACTCTTTACAATGTTACTTCAGTTCACAGGGCTCTGAAGTTTACAGACATGGGTATATGCGCAACTCTCTTAACGCTGGACTTGGACTTGACCATTGTAGCAAATTGATTTTTTTTCTTATTCAGCCTGTTTGTTGTAGATTTGCTGCTGTGATTGGGCTCATTGTCTTCAATTTCAGCCCAACCTTAGCTGTCAGACAGGTGGCATTGCATTGGACTCTAGAATACTGTGGTGTACAAATGAGTTAGTGGTGGACTCATTGAGTGCAAGATGCCCGGGTGCTGTGGGTGGAAAGCAAATTCAAATCATCACCCCTCCACCACTGTGCAAACAGTTGGTATGAGGCGTTTGGTTTTCATTAAATGTTTCTCTTTGCATTGTGACCAAACAATTCCACTTTGGTCTTGACTGTTCAAAGAAGTCTTGTGATTTGTTCATATCGAACTTGCAAAGCTAAGCTGTGCTGCGATGTTCTTCTTTGCACTTCTTCAAAGCAACCAATAGACTTAGCCCGTACAGTCTGAGATGTAGCTCTTGGTTCTCTGGAATTTCTCTGAGCATTGCAAGGTTTGACCTTGCAATGAATTTGACAATAATCTTGAATGTTTTCTGCTCATGAGTAACAATATGTCAAATGTTCATCTAAGATTGTATTTTAAGACCTGCTAAGAACCAGATTATTTTTATTATGTCCTGATACATAAAACCTGAGAGTGAAAGGGTGTAGCTTTCTTTTTACCATGACTATAAACCTCAGTGGGCCAAAGTGAACTCTAATCTGTGAAGTTTAAATTAAATCCACTTAGTACTACAGTTTATTCTAAAATCATTAAGAAAAACTTTAAAAAAAAAAGAGATAAGAGAAAGCCAGTTTACCATATTTATTGTAAGTCCATTGCAACAGCCCTGAACATGAAAACTAAGCCGAAGACTGTCCTGAGCCACATAAAGTCTTTCATGTTAGATAAAAACATAGTTTGCGTGCACTGTGTGCAACATGTTTTTGAAAATAACTTTTAATTAGTTAATATTGTTACTTTTCAGATCGTGCTCGAGTCGCAGGGGGCCTCCCTGATGTGGTCACCATACAAGAGGGCAAGGTAAACTGTTTTAGCTTAATTTATGTGGTTTGCACATCATTTAGCAAACTTTTACACGGCTTGCTGTCTTCAACTATAAGTCTTAACCTTTACAGTGACTGCCCTGAGTATAACTGAGTTGTGCGTTATTTTCTATTCAGGCACTCAATCTCACCTGCAACATTTCGGGCAACCCCGTGCCAGAAGTCACCTGGCTGAAGAACGACAGAGAGATCACGTCTGATGAGCACTGCATCCTGAAGTTCGAGTCTGGCAAGTTTGCGAGTTTCACCATCACCGGCGTGAACACGTCAGACTCGGGCAAGTACAGCATCCTGGTGAAGAACAAGTACGGCACAGAGAGCGGGGACTTCACCGTAAGTGTGTTCATCCCCGAAGAGGCGGGCGGCAAGAAAAAATAAAAGCGGTCCAAATCTTGTCGTAAATATGTAAAAATGGTGCGTACTGGAAAAAGTTAAAAAGACAAAAAAAAAAAGAATAAAAAAAAAAACAGGTGGTGTTTGATGGTTTGTGTAGACATCACTCAAATAAACTCCCGAGGTGCTGAAACTGAACACGAACAAAGTACAAAGAAAAGATTATGATTAATATTGTATGTGAACATTTGGTCCAATAATTACAAATCTCACTGAAAATCTGAAGCTTGTTTGTGGCTGCCACTATGAAAAAAATGTCATGGTTAGTGTGGAATGTCTATTAAAAACACAAATGCTTTAACATTTGCTACAAATTATGTGGACTTCCCAGCAAACCTGACAAGACAAGTACTTCAGACTGAGTGCAGCAGGAAGATTTACTGAAACCTTTAGTTTGTGTCATTAAATTGTGGAAAAAAATCTCACGGAAACGACACAAATTTCAATTCTATCTTGCTCAACTTGCAAGAAATAAACAAGTTAAGACAGATGTGTCGGGCTTTATTCCGATGGTGTGCTTTGAAAGTAAATATAATTTGTAGCAAAACAGTTAAAAATGTGTGTTTCAGTGAGATTTTAAACTTATGTTTGTTGCACTTTATTCGCATTCACTCTAAATGTTATCATCTGTAGTGAACAGTGCAAGTCAGCTCACTGTCTACTCACTATTATTTATATAACACACTATTGTCCCCAACCCGTAATTAGTAATTATCCCGGATGTTGATGCAGTGAAAACTGTGAGTTTACTGTTAAATACCAACAATAGTGGTATTGCTTCTTTTCCCTTTCCCGTTTTTTGATGAGACTAATAAAAAAGCATGTATTTCCCCACCTCCTCCACCTTCTCTCTTTCCTTTTTGAGTCGTGTCACTTTGATTTAAATTCTTCACCTTTTAACTTTCACTCTCTTGTTTCAGTCGAGTCGTTGCATTTTCACTCCCGATCACTATTTCTGTAGAAGTCGGACAGCCTGAAGATCCACCACCAGCATGGACACAACTCACTGCCTTCACTGTAATCCTGATATTTGTTGTAGGACAATTATTTGGCGTATCCTCAGGATAACATGACACTCTCTTTACAATGAGCACACAAAAACACACAAAAAACACAAAAAAACTATTGTTTTGTCTTTCTCTCATAAAGCACAAATATCCAGTACATATCTAATTAGATAAAAGCCATTTTTACTGTTATTGTGTTCTTCAGTTTGATGTTAAATAACACAATATAAGAGAATATTTGGCAGCCTAGGGGCCAGATATTTTTCTTAGGTATCAATTGCCGCGATAGACAACTTTCTTTTTCTCAGTTGGCTCATTATTAATTCTTGCTTCAAGTCCCCTTTTTATATTCACCCCAAGTGACTAAATTATTAGTTACATTATTAGTTATACATGTTTAAATCAA
>VUQR01029235.1:7825-17869 GCA_015108515.1 Hemichromis elongatus
CCTGCCAAAACACACACACACACACAAAGTCAAAACCAAAATTTCCCTCTATAAAGCTGTAGATATCATAAAGCTATCCTGTAATGAAATCTCCACCTACTCACAGGGCCTGTCTAACACCTCTCAATGTCAGACAGAATTATCATAGCAGCCAATGAGAATGCACATCAACTAAGGTTTGGCATATAAGTACAAGGTTAAATTATTGTAATTTTTTTTGTCATTTGAAGACAGAATATACAAAAGAGACCTTTGGTGACAGCATCCTATTGCTGGTAGGATGTAGGTCTGTTATAAGCATGGTGGTGTAGTAGTCTCTTCATAGCAAAAAGGTTCTAGGTCCAAAGCTCCTGATAACCTCTTGACTTTTGGTGTTGAGTTTGCATGTTTTGCTCCTTGCCTACTAGGCTGTCTTCAACTGGTCCAGTTTCCTCAAACAGTCCAAAGACGTTTATGATGAAGCTCGTCAAGTAAATGGTTAATGTCACGGTTAGGTAGACTGCTTTGGTCTGCTAGGCGATCGCCTTTTTCCCTAAGATCTGCCACAATTTAGTACATGCTGTGAATTTTTCAATCAACACTTTTTAGTTTAAGACTTATGAGTGATTGTGAACTAATAATGGGGCACTCTCCACTACCACTATCTGAACACAGCATGAGTGAACATATTTGAGTTCCAAGGACACAGAGAATTAGTGGCTTTTTCTCTGTATGTATTTTTGTAGTATACTACAAAACTATACTATACTATACTATAATATACTCTACCTTACATATATACTTATATAAAGCGCCTTGAGGCGCCTTGTTGTGACTTGAAGCTGTATAAATAAAATTGAACTGAATTGAAATTTTTCTGGTCATGTGTGAAATCAGTGTTGACATGTTTTACTGGGTTTTTAAGAAATATCATTGTTTTTTTGTTGTTGTTGTCTGTGTGTGTGTACATGTTAAGACATCTTTGTAAGGACCCAAAATTGGAATACTACTATACTTGTGTGCGTCACTTATTTCCCCACGAGTTTGAAGGCGTTTTTAAGACTCAAAATGTGGTTTTAGTGTTAAGGTTAAACTTATTATGGTAAGGTTCAGGGTTAGATTAGGGACAAGCTTTATGTGAATTCAATATTTTGATTAACATATGAATACGAGTGTGTGTGTTCATTATTATTGCCCAATAATCTCAGGAAAAAAAATTCCATTGTTTTGTCTTATTTAGTTTATTTTATTTTTATGTTTTAGGAGGCAAACCGTAAAAACTTGTCTGATACCAAATCATGCAATAACTAAATAAAAAGGAGCTCGTTTCAAAATAAATACTATTCAGACAATAGCCCAGCAATGACAGAAATTTTAACTTCCATATTTTCGTTGATAGAGTGGTTGGTGGTTCAGTAGAATCAGCTTGTGTAGTTGCTGGTATTTTACTTTTACTTGACTTACTTTTCTATCAAGGTGAGAAAGAAGCAACACTGAAACAAGTATTGACAGGCTAGTTCTGACTTTATTTGACTTAAAGTACTTGGAATGAGTGTTTAATACTCGTTTTAAGATATTTCTCACCTTTCTGAAGTCGAGAAATTTTTCTTATTGCAAGAAATCTTTTATCTTTTATTTCACTGGATTGTCTGGATCGTCTCAAATGAAGTTTTTTCCCCTAATATTTAGCCAATTTTTACAATTTAATAACCAGTTCATTTACCATTTACTTGTTACTTTTGGTGTATTATTAACACGTTGAGGGAATTTGGTTTTCTTTTTCGATTTTGAACACACAACTTTCTCTCAAGTATGGACTCACTACATTTTGATGGCCAAAGGTTAAGGTGGCACGCTACTTGATATCAAAGAAAAACTGATTGGACTTTCGTTAGTGAAAGATCAGTTTCACAGAATCATGTTCTTCATCATGAATGAAGAATTCACTCTAACAACATTAAGATCAAATGAATAATAGAATAAAATGAAGTTATATTATATACTCAAATAGTACTTTTTACAGTAATATCATAATGTTCTGGCTGCTCTTCAGTACTGATGCTCAGGAAAAGAAGAGGAGATATATCTCAATTGTTCAGCTAGTTACATAGTAACACTAGTGTTTGGCTTCCAACTAATACATTTATTTATCACTTAAATGATATCATTCAGTACACACAGACAGGCAGACAGAGGCGGGTAGTAACTAATTACATTTACTCAGTTACATTTACTTGAGTAACTTTTTGAAAAAAAATCACTTCTAGGAGTAGCTGTACTACGCTGTACTTTTACTTGATTAATACTGTTATGAAGTATCGCTACCCTTCCTTGAGAAAAAAATCTGACTACTCAGTGTGAGTAACTTCAGTGAATAAATACAATGAATGGTTAAACATGTTTTAGCCAAAAATGCATGAGACAGAAACCTACAGTTTATGTCAATGTGAGACTTCTTGTTTGCTGTTTTAATGTTATTCTATCTGCTGAGCCTCTTGCGCAATTTGGAGAAGTAAAGTAACTTTATTAAAGTAAAGTTTTTATTCTGTAATCACGTTATTTATCTTTTTTTTTTTTGGCTTTTCAGCCTTTACAATACCAGAATTTGCACTAAACTTTATATTTTTGTCTGTCTGTCTGCCTCATTTTTAAACATTAAATCAGATGTTGTGATCCGTTACTCAGTACTCAACAGCGCTGGAAAAAAAAAAAGACACAACTGTAGTTATTCTGTCTTTACGCTGCTGCCTCTTCTCTTATTCTCTCATTCTCTCCCTCTTCTTTCTCCCATTGCTACCTCAATCACGAAACTGATCAATGATCAGCTGATCGGCTTTTCAGTCCTGTTTGCGACAGAAAGAGAAAACTAGCGGATGTCGCGCTAAACAACAGCAGCACATTTAAGCTTGATCAGCTGTTGATAGAATTGATTTAATATTAATTCCTAGTATCAGCTGATGTTTGCTGGAACCACAACCGTAAACGCTGCTGGTCATGATATCAGATTGGATATGTGGTGAGAGGGAGACATGAAGATGAAACCAGGAGATGTCCTTACTGAAACATCAGAGCTGAACAGGTGATGGAGACACAGGTTTACCTTTTAGGTGACATGAATGAGTTGAAGGGAAGTTATGAACTGTTTCTGAGAGGAAAAATAACACCAGGATCCTTTTCTACTCAGCTGACAGCTGGTAACTGTGCAGGGGCGGATCTAGCAAAGTTTTGCCAGGGGGCCAGGTAGGCCATTAACAGGGCAAAGGGGGCACAAAGAAATACTTTCTTTCTTATTATCATAATAAATTGTCTAGTTTAAAAAAATAACTATCTGAATCTTAAAACCAAAGTTTTCATCTGATCTAAAATGTTTATAAATCCATTATTGTATGTAGGAACGATTATTTCTAAAATATACCCAAGTAAGCTACAATACTTTTTCCTTTGGGAAGGGGCCATCTGTGCAGTCTGCATTTATGTTGAAGAAAGATGTTGAATATATTTAATTATAGAAGAAAAATAATTGATTTCTGTGTATTTGTTTTTTACACATGCATTAAATTAAAGTTGATTACGTCGATTAAGCATCATGAGGCGGAGGGTGGGGGTGGTTATTTTCTTTTTGCTGGGAATTGGCAACCCTATTAGTTTGGTTGTTTAATATTTCTGCTAAATACTGTTTAGAATACCAGAATAGGGATTTTTGTCCCAGGAATTTGTCCCAGTCCAGCGCTGGTACTCAAGTACCCTTTTTTACTAAATACTTTTTTTCTCTTACTTGAATAATTTCTTGGATGGCTACTTTTTACTTTTACTATGATGAGGTAGTGCTACTATTACTTAAATACAGGTTTTGGCTACTCTACCCACCTCTGCACACAACTGTACACTGCAGCTTGACTTATTTAGTTTATCACAATAATTCAAACTTTACTGAAAAGGTCAAGGGTCTGTTTAAAAAGGTCCACTCTCTGCATCAATAAAGTATTTTATTTTAATCATTCGTGTGAAAATTGATGTCAATTTTGAGATATTAAGCTCTGCATGTTTTGCACTCCACATAGCAAAAATTACAGGTGGAAGAAGTCTTGTTCGCACATGATTACAAGTTTTTAAGTCTTTATTTAAACAAGTGAAATGCAGATAGAACCTTTAAATTCTAAAAACTCATTGAAATTTTAAGGTTTTATAACAATGGTATAATTAATGGACAATGGTATAATGGTATAATTTGTTTCGTAACTGTTTCAATGATGGATGTCTTTTAGAAGAAGTGGGGGAAAAGACAGTGCTTCAACATTTTCCACACAATTTAAAAAAACCAACCTAGTTATAACCTGGTGAGAACCAGTGCCTCCCTGACCCTCCTCCTGCCGTATAGTTAACACTATACAATTAACACTGACATGGAGCTCAGGTAATGTCAAACCTACACTGTAAATGAAGACAACAAAGCTAAATTAGAATGTGAAAGTAAATTTAAACTGGTATTTTTTTAACTGTAATATTTTTTTTAATTAATTTCAGTTTTTCCCACAAATCATAACTCAAATAATTAACTTTTATGAATTCTAGACAATGTTCACATCCAAAGGTTTTTTTTCAGATGTTAAACAGAGCAGTGTTATGAAAATGAATTTTTTTTTAACAAAACATAATACAAATATTAAATAATAATAAATATTAAAACAATTGAAAGTGTATAAAAATTGTGATTAGATGAAATTGAAATACAGTCTGTAGCTGTATCGTGTGTATTTTAGGGGATAATTATGTTAAGAAAAGATATTTATCTGTGAAGTGAACCACATTGTGTGTCAGCACAGGGCCAACTGACAATGCAGTTTGCATTTATGGCAAACTGGGTTGGATACACAAGACATTACCACCTGTTTTCCTAAAAGTTGCTTCGGGGTGTTACTACTCATGGTTGCATTGTCCATGTTGCAGGTGGGGATCTCATTACAAAGAAAGACCAGCTGAGGGCTAGCTAAGCACCAGGATATGGTCCTATATCTATTCCACCTGCACCACGCACCGGATTTACCACCCTGTGAACATGGGTTCTTGTTGAAGGAGGACGATACTGAAACAGGCATACCGTGCAGTGACAAAAATAGGAACCCTACTGAAAGGTGTCCAGAGATACATGACAAGACGATAATAAATCATTGATTAGTTAGATTTAAATCAGTCAAGACTTATAAATTGTAATAAGTCATTTCTGGTATCCTACATTACATTTAAATGATACATTGTGCAGTGACCCAGTTTGCCTGGTTAATAGTCCAATCTTTGGCCACATTGTAAGATAATGGTTCAACCTGCACTTTGCACAACAAAGGTACACAATACAGTTACAACAGTTACTGTGTTATTTTGCTGCTTAACTGACAAATACATTAAGCACACATTGCACAAAGACACAAACAGAAAAGGCTTGGCTATAAATAAAGTCCGCTGAAAGAGCCAAGGAGCAGTGACATATGATTGGAGGAAACATGCACATGAAAAAGGTTACAAGCAGCCAGTGGCCCATTTGTCTTGTTTGGATACAAACTACTTGATTCCCCAAATGAGTGGTGAGGAATCCTGTGACATCAGCACTTAATCACAGCCTGTTCACCATTATAAATCAGTTGAACTACTGACACCTGAACTTTATTCTGCGCACGCTGTAAAGGCCACAGGCGCAGGCTCTCGCTATTAGCAGCAGGCTGATCCATTGCATGTGCATTCAGGTCAGAAAGCAGGGCACGGGATGCACACCACATGCATCACCTGAGTTTTGTGAGAGCAGAAACAATAATATGACAAGAAAGCAAACAGCAAAAAGGATGAATGAATGTCTTGCTTCCTTTCAAGCCTTTTTTTGTATTTAAAAATGTTGAAGGGACCATTTTTTTAAATCTGTTACGTACAACCAGTTCCACGCTGTCTGTGATCACCAGTGATTTTGTCTTTTATTTGTAAGTTAAATAAAAATTGAAAAAAAAACAAAAAAACATCCCATGTCTGATCACAATGTTTGAGGTATTTACATTAAAAATGTACAGGTATCTTAAACCACCTAACCAAATGTGGACCCAAGAACCATGTTAGTACTGCCAAACTCACCCTTGTGTTGCAAAAAAGTAACCAAGTAACCATATTTTGTGTAGTAGATAAAAGAGCTTTTTCTTTTAACACCTACTGGTTTTCAGTACTTTGCTACTTTTGCTCAAATCCTGTTTTGCGTTCTTTTGACAATTTTTGCTCTAGGAGGAAAAACTTGAGCAGACTTCATATGTAGATGGAGTTTATGCATGCAGAGCAGTGAATTTGCAAGTAGTCATTTGTTGGTGACAGGTATCATTACAATAAGACAGTTCAATTGATGATTGACAGCTTTCTCTTTAACTCAGACATCAACATAAACCCAACCTGAAAGGACGAACATGAACCCATGTGTCCAACTCCACAGTGTTAAAAACAACTATTGTGAAAGAGTTGTTAAAGAGGTAAAGAGATGAATCTCTATTGTTTGGACAGCGAAAGAAAGAACAGACACTAAATCCCACTAAAATGTGAGAATATTAATCACCAAAGTTGCATATGTGACCTGTGTCATCAGTGTGTATGAGGAGAGTTAAAAATAGTGTTTATAGGTATTTGGTTTATTATGTGATGTTTCATTGCTTGCTTTTTTCCCATTTACGTAAGGTGCATCACGCTGCATCACTCGATGCATCAGCGACATGGTTAGTGAGTGTGTGTGCTCTGCAGCGGCTTGTTGGGCTGAGTTGTAAAGCCGTGTCTCCAGCTTGTCCTGCCTTTATGTAGTAGAGACAATAACTAGACCTCCCAGCTATGCAGCTGGGCCTGGCTCTCCATACAATAGCACTTGCCCATACACTATAAAACTAGATTTTGGTTAAATTTACTCAGCAGCTACTGTTAAAGAAAAAGTATCTGCTGGCAACAGCTGTGAAAATATACAATTAAAATACATTTACTGATGAAATTAATCTCAGTTCAAATTTGTTCTATATGTGCTGCCAGAGGAAAGATAACTGACGACTGATTTGCTGAGACAATGTCACATTCCCCAAAAGTCAGATAATTGTCAGCACAGTCTACCTAGCTAAAACGTTAGCATTTCATTAGATGAGCTTGGCATTTTGCACAAAAGTGTGCTAAATATTGTCACAGTCATCATATGGTAATCCATCCTTAACTAGTTATTGTATAAACAATGGGTTGGAGTTATTGTTGCACTATCATGCTTTAAAGTTGAAGAAAAATAACTAAGTGGCAAACCAAGGTAGAGCAGTAAATAATTAACTAAAATAAAAACTATAATGCAGCCTTTTCAGTTTTCAGACTGTGTCAAATCTCAGTCACAACTTTTTACGAAGATTCTACTTTTTCTCTGAGGGACCTCTTATTTCTTATTATAAATACATTGTAATTATTCAAGCCTTACTTATTATTTTATCCACACAAACTCCACCATACTCTTGTAGAGGGTGAGGTTTGTCTTTGGGCACTATTGTCATACAGTGTCACCGAGCATTTTTCATATAGTTTGTCCATATTTCAGTGCCAAATGCCCACAACTAAAACGTTCACTTCATTATTGGTGTTATAGCTCTACTATTTATTGAATGAAAGCCATTCAATTTTTACCAGTTTTGAGGCTGACCGTTTAATATAGATATGTATATTTCTTCATACTTGCTGAAATGTAAAATTTTATTTAATAACTTTTTAAGCTTTCTTAATGTTCAAATCACAACAACATTCTTTGGTTGTTAGTTAATGGTTTTCTCAACAAGCCACATTTCTGTGTTTGAGTTTTGCTGAAATATTTCTACAGTGTAGTCACACCGGCTCCTGTACTTGGAAAAGTTCTATGTGATTCAACTGTCACTCATGAGCGGCCAAAAGCTCAGTGAAAGGCATTGCACTGGCTGAGTGGTGAGCATTTCTGAGGCCCAGGCGGGTGGGGAAGAAAGGCTTTTGTTCCAGGCTTCCCACTCCACCAGCCTGCTTTTGGGCTCTCTGGAAATGGGGGCACAGTAAACAAATGTCCCGTTGAATGGATAATGATGCACATGTTTACTGAGTGAGATTTCTGCAGCACACATTCTGTTCGCTCAGCAGAAAACGAGGATGGGTGGATAAACAGGCTTTTTAGTTTATATTGTGAATCTTTTAGTTGTCCTCCATGAAAGAAAAATAAAAACATCTCTGTCTCCATCATCAACAGTTTCAGCTTCGTAAAGTTGTATGTTTTGTAACAAAAACCTGTGTGAACACCTTTGACTCAGTCTCGAGCCTCAAAGACAGAGACCGTGATTACAACACTTCTGTAAGAACACACAGCTTTTCCTGAAGTCCATTTCAGATATCCTTTCCTATTGTTTTTCTGATCAACGCAGTAAAAACCTGACAACGCGGACTGAATCTTAGTCGACACAAGCGCTCTTTATTGTCCAGAAATGCATACATGCCGGGGATAAAAGATTTTCCTATTTTTCTGACGTTGAGCAGACAACATCAACAGATTGGTGCAGACTGAAGGATGTATCTTTTGTCCTAGAGAGAATGAAAGACTGGGTTCTATTGTTCTGTGTGCTGCACACTGGAAGACTCTGGGTTGTCGGCAACACCGGAAGAGGGGCTGGGAACAATAAGCCACATACAAATCCTTCTCTTCACCTCAGAAACGCCTTGGTCTTCCATTCCCATGCCAGAGAAGCATCAGGCTCAGGGGGCACTCCATCAGAGTCACTTGACTCAGGAGAGCTCCTCTCATAGAGGTAGGGGGCAATGTCCTCTCTGGGGCCATTAAACTCAAGCACCACTGAGGGTGCTTACTCTGGGCTGAAGGACTTTGTTCTTGTTAAATTCCTTTCCTCATAAATCTTCTCAAGTAAATACAACTCAAAATTATTTTACATTTTTGTCGCATATGCTTGATGGGACCAATTTGCTTTTAATTAATTGTTTGGGCAGTAATGAACTGACACAACCTTAAGCAGCAGATTGTTATTTACAACTATTTTAAGGTGATCTTTAAGATAATAAATAAATTCACAAGTTCTACTCTAATTATAACAAGTCAGCTCAATGGGTTTTTATAATTAAAGGTAAAGCACTTTCCACTGTCAGTCTATTTTCCCTAAGTATAGCTACATCAGTCTTATATAGATAGAATACATCACAAAGCTATAGACTTCTAGTAGTGTCCAGATACAGATTTGGTTTTAATAACTGCTGACTTGGAATCTGTCTGGGGTGTACCCCTACTCTTACAATATGTTTGGAACTACAAGTGACAATATTTGGAAAGAGGATGAAATTATAAGCTGACACATATAGGTATAATTTGTATTAATTAATGCCAAGTAAAGATAGGTTCAGTTTCTTTACTCTAATTAACAGTAATCTAGACCTAGAAGAAAGTGGCTACAGCATCCTGTGCCAATACACCTGTTAGTAACAGGTGTATTGGCACAGGATGGTCAGTTGGTCAAGTTACTTGAAAAAAGTAATCAGTAACTAATTACTGATTACTCCCCCCAAAAACTAATCCTGTTACTTTACTGATTACTTATTTTCAAAAGTAATTAATTACTTAGTTACTTTTTAAAACCACGATTTACAACCTGAATAGGTAATAAAACAGTAGATCTTTCAGCCCAATTCTACTTTTTCTGCATAATCCATCATATAAAACGTAATCAAATGAAAAAGCCTCTTTTTAAAACTTGTATTATTAGTTTTAATCTTTTAACTTTATGCCTCAAGCAAAAATTAAATTATATGCAACATTCTCTGACTGTAAGTAATTTGTTTAACATTCAAACCTATTTTCTGCATATTCTAGGATATAAAATAAAATAGTTTTTTGTGTTTCACTCACTCTTTCAAATAGATGCAAGTAAAACACAGCAGAAAATACATAAAATCAAAGACTCAGCGATCCTGTTGCTCTATTTTCACCTGTTTAGCAGGAGTGGGGCAGGCGGAGGTTTACCCTGGTGCAGGTGTTGCGCAGAGGTCATGGCATTTGCCCGGTAT
>VUQR01029253.1:2464-18085 GCA_015108515.1 Hemichromis elongatus
TTAATTTACTTATTAGTATTTCAACAGTGGGATACCACAAGTTCAGGGTGTCTCTAGTGCACATCGAGTAGTGAGTAGCTTCCACAGCTGGAAACAAACAAGAATGTAGTAAACCATATTTTAAATTACAGGAATGAAAAAAGAAAATCATCGATCTCATGTTTACCAGTTAATGTGCTTTCTTTGCATTGATATTGATACAGTGTTATATTGGCAGGTAAGAAGCAGCTTTTGGGTGCACAGGGTGTTTGTTAGATGTACATTTAATATAATTTCCAAAAAACAATATTAATTTGTACCTAATTTGTACCCTTCTTCATAAATCTCATTATTACTTCTTATAACCTTTGCCATTCACAGAAAAGCCCCCCTGCTCTTTGATGTCTCCTTTTTCTTCCTCTAATTAAATGTCTCCCTTTGTTTAATAAAAAATAATAAGAGTAAGTAAACATGTATTTTCCTCCATGTGGGCTAATTAACACATTAACAATAACACATTATTGTGTCACGTCTATCCTAGACTGATGCAAGCCACTACCGATAACATTTTCAGTAATATACTTGTTTTCAACTTCGTAGTTGTAATCATAAGAACTTCTGTGTGCCTTTTCTTGCCATCACATCATAATGCAAGCTAGCCATTTGGTTTGCTTACTCTTTAAAATATGTAAATCTACCCTGGCCAAAACACTGGGGTATATACAATGCTATTGAAGTGTCCTATGTACAATCAAAACTGAGTCTCTATCTCTGTGATTGTACTCTAGCAAACAGAAACATCAGTGTGTCTTCAGTGGGTCTGTCTACTATTTAATCCTTTGTGTCTTGATGCTTAGGCCCAGATCTGGAAAGCAAAGAAAATAGACATTACAAGATGTAACCAGACAGAAACCTGGAGTAATCAAACGTGCCAGATCAGATATCATACCCGAAGAGTGTGGTCCCAGGAACCTGTGCAGAAGGCTGTCCCATCGGGGGAAACCCGCAGGGTGCTAACACGGTTCTCATGTCCAAACAGAATAGAGACCCGTGTTCCTTTGAGAACATCCCAAACATTAATGGTGTAGTCATTGTAGCCACCAAACAGTAGCCGGCCTGGGGAAAGAGAGGGCACACCCAAAATGGTTTAATGCCATTATCTTTAAGCTCAGTACAAACAAACAGCAAAGCTAAATATTCTGTATATCGTACCACTCAGTGAGAAATCAACACTCGAGACCCCAAATATGATGCTGTCTTTGGAATAGATAGCCACTTCTCTGTCTGCCCTTAGGTCATACAGGCGGCACTGTAACAAACGGTAGGTGTTTGACTTTTTAGATTTTTTTATGGTGTAGTTTAATTATGATTAATTATGTGCAGCATGCTGCACATGAAAACTAGCTTCACCAGTCAAAGGTAACATATAGAAATCAATTCTTACTGTAGCATCATCCGATCCAGATGCAAAAGCGTCTCCGCTGGGATAGTATCTGTTAAAATACAGACAGCACTGATAAGAAATCAATTTTAAAGCTCTTATATGTAAGATTTGAATATTTCAGACTTATAGCAACTCCTAGTGGTAGCATAAGAAAATGACACTCCAGATTTTAACAAACAAAAATATAGGGGCCATTACAATAACATAACAGATGTTATAATAATGCACACGTGGCGAGGCCTTTCAAACAGCTGCTTTTTCATGCTTAATTATACGTAGAAAATGTGCTCGTATTTAAACTCACCTTCTCTACACTTATATTTAGGAGCCTTTTCAAGACGGTGACTTACCGCACACTATTTATGTCTGACTCGTGGGTTTCAAAGGACTGAATACACTGCCCCGAACGCATGTCCCAGACATTGGCCTTCTTATCACAGCCCTGGCAATGAAAGCAAAGCAGACAGTGTCAAAAATTTCTGTGTTAAGCTGTACTGAAAACTGTGCAGAAAGTGTCCTCACCCCCGAAACAAAGGTGTTTCCAGTTTCAGATGGGGCCAGATCCAGACACAGCACGTCTGCAGCGTGTCCATGGAAACTCTGTAACAGCTGCCCGCTCTCAACATCCCATAATGCACATGTTCCATCCCCACTGGATGTCAGGATCTTGAATGCATGCGGCAAGAGAAAAAAATAGAAGCTGTTACAGGCTACCATGTAGTTGTAAATGGACTGCCTTTGCTGTGTGACGCCTCATGTGACCAGGAAGTCAAACTTGTAAATTATTAACAAAGTATGCGAGCTCTTTCACTGGAATATAAAAGGAAGTGATTTCTGATTGACAGAAAAATAAAAAGGCAGCACACAGCTACTGTTTCCACAGGCATTTTACCCATGAACCTCAGTGGTTTGTGGATGTTTTTAGTGTGGTGACAGTTCTCTCACCTGCATATCCGAGTTGGTGAAACTACAAGCAGACAGGTAGTTTGTGTGCATGGCCACTGATTTCTTCTTCGCAGCTAAGTTTTCATTCTTGTCCAAAGATAGTGGATAAACTGAGCATTTATTGTCCAGGCCTCTGCAACAGAAAAGATAAACACTTTACAAAAAAGAACGCAGAGAAGGAAAAAAAATACGACAAAATACGACCAGATCTGGATCATCATGGAGAGTAACGCACTCACCCACAAGCTACAGCGCAGCCAGAGGGGGCGTAGGCGCAGGCCATCACCCAGGTGCAAGGCATTGTCACAGCATGCTCCTAATAAACATCAGAAGACAAGGCTTTTGTGCTCGAGCTGCACCGGCACAGAGAGAATTCATTATCCATAATCAAAGCAGTACAACAGGCTGTGGTTTGTCCCATGTAGAAAACTTTAGAAAACATCTTTACACAATCTGGCAATCGGTCTTCATCTAACTGTCTAACTCTGATGTCTCGTTAATAAAAAAGAGGACAGTTGGATTTACCATTAGCACACAGTAGATGTGCGTTTGCCACTCCTATCTGATGTAAAAAAAAAAAACAAACAAATCTGGCGCAACGCTATTAATATCATGATTATTATTATTATTATTATTGGTTCAAAAGCCAAAAATACAAATATCTAAGAATACGTCATGATGACCCATGAAAAGTAAATGTTACCTTGTTGGTGGTGAAAGCATCCCACACAATAACTTTTCCATCCTGCATTAAGAGATGATAAAGGTTTGTACACTTTTAAAACACATGCCACCAACAACCAACTTGCTCTGCAGTCAGCTGAAAACGAGACTAGAGGTTTGTGACCTGCGAGGAGCTGACGATCCTCCTCTTGTCCTTGCACCAGTCCATGCACAGAACTTTATTCCCGTGTCCCTTCAGGGTCCTCCGGGTCTTCATGACAAACTGGCCCAGCCCCTCCACCTTCTCCGCCACCTGATGTACTGCACAAACACACATGTATATGTATATTATACATTAATCATGCCCCCACATTGACACTCATGGCAGCAGCCAGGATTAAACCACAGCAGGCCCATCTAAATGGAGGAATACTGAATTAATCTATCTTTAATCTCCCATGTCTCAGATGCCTGAATCACATAAAATATGCATCAGAAATGACCTGTGCTTGATTTTCACGTTTTTATTTCACACTCTTGCTTTGTTACATTGCTCAGACATTATGAG
Organism: Hemichromis elongatus; assembly: GCA_015108515.1. Classification (NCBI taxonomy): domain Eukaryota; kingdom Metazoa; phylum Chordata; class Actinopteri; order Cichliformes; family Cichlidae; genus Hemichromis; species Hemichromis elongatus. The sequence goes on from VUQR01029253.1 coordinate 6,064, forward strand.
TAATAAATAAATAAATATAAAGAAAGAAAAAGAAAACAGTCCATGGGGGAAACATGGATGAAAGTATTAGGCTATGAAATGGGGAGGCAAACAAAACAGCCTGCTCCAGTCTCCTGACAAATCGGTCACATCGGCGCCGATCGGATCGATAATCTGCTCCGCTAAATCCCCCAATCTCCGGTAACACCGGCGATCTTTGACTTCTGGCGGAGAAACGCGAGGCTGTGAGGAGACACTCGCTGTTATCGGTCCCGTCACAGGGTAAACGCAGGAATGAATCAGGGCCTCTCCATTTTTTTTAGCACTCACGCTCGACATCGTGCAGCTTCGCTCTTTCCTCCTCCAGCTTCGACTTCAGCGTCTCCGACTCCGTTTTGAGATGGGCCAGAGTCTCGTTCAGCGGTACCTCCTGTGTCGCCATTTCAGGGGTTGGAGGGGATCTCATATATTTCGTTTGAGCAGGAAGCGATCGGCAGCGAAAAGGCTTAGAGCAGAGCTAACAGCTGATGCTGCTGTCATGACGTCAGAGGGCGAAGATGCTCCTCCAGTTTCCAGAGGAGGAGGATCCTGCATCCCGGTGATGCTGCCGCACGCACACACACACACACACACACAGGATGCGTCCCCTAAGCAACACTACAGTCAGATTAATAATGCATTTTTTTCACACTGCCCACATAAAGAGAAGTGACAAGCTTTTTTGCCAGGATGACATTAATTTGGCAGAGAAAGAGAGGGCCTTCTGGCATTTTAATATGCTGAAAACGAGCAAAGATGTTTTCACATTAACCAAAAAAGAATTACAGAGAAAACAAGAAATCTTGTTTGTTAAAGTAATTTTCTTCTTCTTTTTTTTTTCTTTTTTTTTTTGATTGAGCTGGTATGAGTTGGTGATTTGGCCTGCTGTTTGATTAATTCATATCAATTCATTTTCACATCTTACATCCTCTGAGGGGATTCAACTACAGGAAGTACATCATACATATGAAAAAATAAACAGTGAGCGCTTACCTAACTCATATTTTAGCCTTGTTGTATTTTAACCTGAGCGTATAATAGTATAAAAGAGGTTTGCATTGGTATAGCTTTAATCCAAAATATTCATTTATTTGTTAGCATGTTATTGCAATTTAAAAAATGTACACACACACACACAGATATAAATTATATACAATATACAAGAATAAAATATCATTGCTATAGTGTGTTCAGTTAAAATGTTGCAGTGTTATTCAGTTGTTCTTTGTGTTAAACATGTGCATTACAGGGTTTTAGTAAAAGTGCTTACATATTTCTACCTACAATCTGGTGCAGCTTTAAACAAACTAACTAAGACTCAGTATAAGGAGTAAAAACATCAAAGGATCTGTGAGTTAGATCCTGTTAAGGAAGTCGAGATGAAGGCTGTTCGGGACCTGCAGCAGCTCCAGGGCCTGTGCGGACGTGCAGAAAGGAAACGTGACCTGGAAACGATATTCTGCGTCCAGCATCAGCTGTGCGGAGCCTTCGTGGTCTTGGAGTAAAGACTGGAATGAGAAACATACTGACAGCTCAGTCAACTGTAATTTTTTTTTGGTTAGAACAGGAATTTAATATTTGAAAAAATAGCGGGGCTCACCTGTACTTTACGGACAAACGACGACGTCACCCTTTTTTCAAAATCGTCAATGGGTGTGTACGAGTTCAAAATCTTGACGATCTACAAAATTTAAATGTTAGTTTGGAGTTTAGTGCGAGATTTAAAAACAAAAAAACCCCACCAAAGCCATATTTTAAACAACAAATGGAAGTACCTGAACGGGGCTGAGTTCAGAGCATTTTTCAATGATCTCCTTGGCGTCATCATCAGTGGTTTTGTTGACTTGCAGTAACCACGCAGCTTGAGCCAGTGGCTTCAAAGTATCCATAGCATTCGAGCTTTGAAGTTCCTTCTCTTTCAGCCACTCTTCTAGATAACTGATGTTACATCTAAAAAAAGGAAGCCGCTGTTAAACTAAACTCTCTTTGGCTTTTGTTCAAAGCACACACCTGAACTGCGAGCACAGACCTGATCTGCATCCCCTTCCTGCAGGAGCACATGTCCTTGCGGAGCATGATGTTGTTAAGGGTGATCGCAGCCACGAGGAAGAACAGCTGTTTGATCACTTGTTTGACGAGGCCCTGGTCGAGACCATGGTGGCTCATGGTGGAGTGGAAGACGGTGAGATGCTGTAGGATGGAGGAGATGGTGTAGGTCTCTGATTCCTCATAGAAGCTGTTGGAACGCTTCCTGAAGCCCGTTGGCTTCATGCTGGAAATCCCCTGTAGACTCTCATGCTCCAGCATGCCGGGTACTAAGAAAGTCAAGAAGTAAGGTTTAGCTTACTCGCAAAAATTGATAATGATTTTTTGAAAAATACCAAATTTGAAAAAACATTACCAATTGTGGGAGTTAGAGTCTTTTGCATGACTGAGATAAACTGATGATAGATTTGGATGGCCAGATCGCTGAAAATCTGTCTGTGTTCAGACAAATCGAAATTCTGCAAGCAGTTTTTTTTCTGGCGAGGTGTGCTTTGCTTCAAGAACTCCTTTTGTTAACAGGGTGTAAAACAAGAGCATTTTAATAATATATATGATGTTATCAACAGACAGAAATGAGACAATAACTACTGGAAAAAAAGTAAATTTGTACTTCCTCCCCGCTGTACTGCTTCAGACAGTTGAGGAGCTGGTAAGTGTTTGAGAGCCAGAAGGATAGGAACTCTAAATCTTTGTGGTGACTCTAAAACAGGAAAGTGTTGTTTACATTATTAGACATAAACAATACCTCAAAATACATCAATCCATTCATCAATCTATCCATATATATATCCAGGAGAACACAGTGGTGTTCCCAGGTCAGCCAAGAAATATAATCTCTCCAGCGTGTCCTGAGTCTTCCCCACCTCCTCCCGCCAGGACTTGTTTCTCCAGCTAGGTTGACCCAACCTATCTGAGGTGCAAAACCCCAAACGAGAATCTCGATCTCAAGAGTTTTACTTCCTGGTTAAACAAGGGGTTAGAAAAATAGTTACCCTTACCATGATGACTTTCTTGACACCACCAATGATTGCATTCATAAGAGACTTGAGTTTTGCCTCATCGTTCAAGTAGTCAGCGTGCCGGACGCACATGAAGAGGATGTAAGCCGGCAGGGTCGGGATCATGTTGACGGCCACACCTTTGAGTTTCAGATCTGCGAGAAAATTGCCAGAGAATATGGTTTATCCATTCATCCGAGTTTTAATACACTCACTCCCTCTCATATCCACAGATCACGTAGCTTGATTATTGATTATTATTAAAGAAAAGGCAGGTAACGTGGCCATATTGCAGACATAGTGCAGGACAAGAATACCCAGAATGATGTTTTGAATGAGCCTTGGTTCATCCTCTCTCTTGTACTCCAACATGCCAAGGTAATCTTTGGGAATGGGGGATGCAGATTTTTCCCTTGCTGTTTGAGAAACAATAAATGTCATGAAAAAGTTGAGAAAACTTTTATGGATTAAATTTTTTGCTTACATGTGGCGCAGGAGTCGCAGTGTTACCTTTCTGTGATGTCTCGAGGCTCTTAATTTGAGTCAGAATTTTTTTTATTAATCTGTCTTTCTGGTCGAGCAGCTCTTCAAAGTCCTAAATTAAAAGTGAAATCAGTTATTGGTTTAATCTCACTGTGACCTTCTACCCTTCGTACACTCAACGCACCATGTTCTCAGCAGTTAATCGTGAAGTCTCCTCTCTGAGTTTCCTTTTGACCTCATTCTCCATCAGCTGCTGTCTTTTCAAGTGATCATTCTCCTCTTCAAGCTCCTCTACTCTGCCCTGAAGCTCTCTCTTTGCCTCCTCTAGCTCTTCAGCTTTCTCCTCAAAGTACCTAAAAAAAAAACAATCCTTATAATCAGGATGAAGCAGAAATGACCATCACTCCTTTAATCAACAAAGAGATCACTAACACAGAGTAATTTACCTCCGTTGCGAGCTCTCTTCTGTAATCTTCTTTTGAAGATCATGAGCGATCTCTTTGTTTTTTTCTTTTGAATGACATAAACAAAAGAGCAAGTTAAAATAATAATCTGCTTCACTGCGAGACTGCTGAACAAAAACGTGTACCTGTTAACTCTTTGTTCTGCTCCTCGACGAGGACTTCAAGCTCTTGTTTTTGTCTCTGCAGCTCTGAAACCTGCAGCTTCAGCTCCGGTATCACCTGCGAATGAAATTAAAGAAGACGTCACGGTTACGTTCTGAAGCTCACCCCTTTAAGTCGTGACGTATGGAATAAAACATGCAATGACATACTGAGTTTTCACTGCTGAGTCTGGACACTTCTTGGCAAATGTTTTCATTGACATTGCTTTTCTCCTGGAACAGGTTTTGCAGCTTGCTGTTCTCACTCTCAAGGTGGTCCACTTTCAATTTCAAGCCCTCTACTTTAGTCTCATAGCTTTCCTTTTGCTCCCTCTGGTGGTTTTCTAGAATCCTGCCAACAAATGTGAGGTGTTTAACAAATTCAAGAACAGACACTCAGAAGGAAAGCTGCATGCTTCTGTTAATAAGAAAGTGGTTTGCTGTGGTTGAAAAATTAAGACCTGATGGCTTTTTGTAGGCCTTCAAAGGCTGACAGGAAATCTTCAACTTCATAAATCTTCTCTGATTCATCAGAAGTCATCCTTTGGAGAAACAATGTGTCAGGTTAAATGACTAAATGAGATGAAGTGAGGAAACACAGTGCTCAAAATAGCTGGATTACCCCAGAAGAACTTCCTCTTCAACAACACCTCCAAGAAGCTGCCTTGCAATCTCACTCACTTTACCTGCAAAAGACATTCAGCGCTTATCAACAAATGACTTATTTTTCTTTACACAAAGGAGATTATTTTCACATAAAATTCTATATACACCTCTTGCTTGTTCCGACTGCTGCTTAATCTTTCTCTCCATGTTATTTCTCTGATTTTGCAGGTTGTTCAGATCTCTGCGTAGCTCGGGAATTAGTTTGACATGCTTGGTGAGCTGGATGACCTGCTCCTGCAGGTCAGAGTTTGTGTGCTCCCCCTCCTCTAACTTTCTCTGCAGGATGACTCTTTCTTCTTTCAGCCTTTTTATCTCCTCTTTCAGAGTTGCCACCTCGGCATCGTGGTCCTGTCTCTGAATTTCAATGTTGTTTTCCGCAATCCTTCAGAAAAGAAAAAACTTTCTGATTAAACCAAAAAAGCTGGGAAATTTATTAACTTAAATATTTCTTTGAACATGCTGCACATCAAGAGTGTTTTTCGTTTTTTCACACTGTCCCCAAATTGCTTGCTCATAGTGGGGAGCTATAAACATAATTGAATTTGATTGAATTCTGCAATTGTTATACTGGTCCCACCACTTAAGTTCAAACTGGGCTGCGTGTTGCACATAAACTAAAAGAGTTTAAATACTTACTTCCTAAGCCTTGCTTCATTTTCTTTTTCTTCCAGAAGGTTCCTCTTTACTTGATCAAAGGTCTCTGAAAGATTGTGCGGCTGGTCACAAAAGTGGCGCAAACACAGTCACTGTGGTGTTTATATAGAAATCTCCACTTTTATTACCTATGGTGTCTTTAGTAGAAGCTTCAAATGTTTTCTCTAAATTCTCCTTCTCAAGATTGAGAACGTCTACTTCCTTTTGAAGTTGTGCAATTGTCTAGGCAAGAAAAACAGGTTTTCCTAAAGGATCTCAACCAGAGTGCTTCACCTGCAAACAAAAATGCAGCAAAAACACACACAGACTTTAGGCATCAACTTCATTACTAACCAAACTGGCATCTTCTTTAGCTTTCTTCTCTCGTTTCTCTAAAGAAGCCTTCTGGTTGGTTGACTTTTCCAGCTGTGTCTCCAGACCCTGAAGCTTTTCCATAGTTTGGGAGTGTGAGTTTGCCAAGCTTGTCAACCTTTCCATTAATCCACGATTCTCTTTGTTCTGTCAGGGAACACATTAACTTATGTTATCTGCAAAAAACAAAATGAAAATCACAGCTAAAATTTGTCTCGAAGCGCCGTTACCTGCTCTTCAATCTTCTTTCTGAGCTGCTGCACCCGGTAGGAGAGCTGGACATTAAGCACCAGCCGACGCATGGTCTGAAATCGCCGTCGTGCCAGCCACGCTCTGGCATACTTCTGGATAACCAGTGCTTTGTGCTCTTCTATCATCTGAGATTTATATAAATCAGGAGGTTGCATTCAATTTGTCAACAGTATTATATTATAGTGATGAAAATGATTGATAAACCTTCTGTTACAGACCTTCTTGTATCGTTTACGGGCTATCCAACCTCGTGTGAAGGCCTGGATGGTGATGGTTGCCAGACGCACTACCTGGTAGACCTGCCTCAGGCGGTAGCCTCTCCAGTGTCTCTGTATCACCAATGTTGCCCAGCCCTGCTTCAGTATTGCAGCGGTCACCGTTTTACTGTAGATTTACGAACAAAATTAGTTTATTTTCATTTTATAATCTTAAGAGGAATCTGTACAGGATGCAGGTCAACAAAACTCAAACAAGTGAACGTCTCTAACCGGATTGTCCTCTTTCCACGGACATACTGCTGGAGAATGATGGCGGCCTTTCTTATGGCTAAGTACTTCCTCCTCTGGCTCCATCCACGAGCATGTTTCTGGATGGTCACACAGGCTCCTCGAAGTCGGTCCAAACGCAGCTTCTCGAGGTAAGCTACCTGGCCAGCTCTGAAGAAGATCTTCGTCCGGCCAAACTTATACTGGTTGGAGTCCTGGGGAGCAAGCCATAAAGCCAAAGTGACACACGGCCATGGATGAGGCTTATGTTAGTAGGTGTTATAGGATACAACATACCTGAATCAACCTCTGCAGCACATTCTTGCAGGTCTGTTTCTTATCATTGAGGTCTGCCTCCACGTGTGACATTAGGATACTGTATCTGCTGTAAAACTCAATGTATGTCCACCTAAAAACAAAAAACATGCCAATACACAGCATGATTGTATGGAGCTGAACATGCTATAAGTTGAGTGATTAAGCTGCATGAACATATATATATATAGGAAGTCACCTGGATGGGTAGCTCTGTGCACTGATACGAATAGTTTCAAGGACTCCGCAGGCTCGCAGCTGCTGCACCACCCTCCTGGAGTCATACCTAAAAACATGAGAAAACACCAAAAACTCAAACATGAGCAAACGCTTCAGTGAAGCAAAAGCGAAACATGCGAATTAATGATTCGCTAGTAATCATACTCAAACGGGAGCTTTTCATCGTTAGGCTTGATGCAGCGCACGTAGTGAGGGGTGGTCGCATTCAGTGTTTCCATGAGTGAGGAGAGGGAACTGCGAAACTACATTCAACAACAACGTTCAAGACAGAGCAGAAATACAAATTCAGCTAGTTAGATAGGAAACAATACAGTATGTAAACTTCACTGAGAATGTGAGTTCAGCAAAAAGCAAAACAGAGAAACAGAGCAAACATTAGCACCTTATCTCCCACTGAGGTTCTCAGGTGTTTATTGGCTGGTTTCACTGAAGGCCTGGCGGGCTTCACTTTGACACCCTTACTGATCGCAGCGTTCTGCTTCTCCTCTTGGAAAAAGTTGGCCAGAAAAGGCAACTGATAACATTTGCAAACAAGAGGAATCTGTTAAGATGAGGAAAAGCAAACATAAAGTGAACACACAGGAAGGCATTTGGCTACCTTACTAGACCTCATCATGTCCACAAGTTCTTCATAGAGAGCATCTCTGTTCTTCTCGAGAAAACCTCTGCACTGATATTCCACCTGAAGAAATAAGTATATAAGAAACAGTTTAAAAAAATTATAATTTTTTTTTTGCTATATTGTGCAGATGCCAGGTGATTTGACTCCACCTTGTCTGCAAAGTGCTGAATCACAAAGGCCCCATTTGATAACCTGGGCTTCTCAAACATAGGGCTGGCTTGTAGGTAGTTATAAAGCTTTTGCAACCAGCTCTGATCGGTGCCTTGAGGGAACTGTGAAGCAGAAAGAAGTAAGCAAAAGATGCTGGCAATCAACTCAAAATGCAATTTACGACTGATAACACCAGGATCGTATTATTAATCAGATCTTACCAAACATTCTTCATCGAGTAAGTCAAGGATCCCCATCTTTGCTTCAATCAGATCGATGACAGGTTGATTGTCATAGAAATCTATCAGCGTCCACGGGATGTCCTCTTTCATGTACTCCTCTTGCTCCAGCTTGAATACATGCTGAAAAGACCCAAGAGAATAAACATGTAAGCTGGTAAAGAGATGTGTGTAGTATTCAGCAGGGAATGTGGAAGAAGCTACTGCTGACCAGGTTAAACTGCTGTTGAAGCTTTTCGTTTGCGTAGTTGATGCAAAACTGTTCAAAGCTGTTGATGTCAAATGTTTCAAAACTGAGGGAAAAAAATAGAATGCACATATAAAAATGACAGCAAAGGAAAGCTGCACACATCAAACAGCTATTGAAAAAAGAAAAAAGAGTTGCACTTGCATTACCCATAAATGTCCAGAACACCAATGAAAGCATGTTGCTTTCCTGGCACTTGCAGTGCAGCGTTTATCCTGTTTATAATGCAGTCAAACAGATGGGCATAGATGTGCTTAGCTAGAGCATCTCTGGCATTTCCTGCCCGATCTTTGGCTACCGGCTTCACAACTGTTTCAGCCACCAGAACGATCCTCCGATGGCACAGCCAGCGTACGAGCCCCTCTGCGCTCACCCCAAGCAGCTCACAGAAGACTACCAGGTGTGGATCACTTGGCTGAAAGATATACAAATCTAGCTTTGTACTTAACCTGGTGAATGATTCAAGATCAGCTGCTGCACACACAAGTTATGAACAGCTACTCACGGGAACCGATGATTTGTCATCGCCTACATTTTTGATCTCCACATTTCCCAAATGCAGAATGGCTGCCAGAACTTTAAACACATCTGACTGAAAGTCCTCCTTCAATCCTGGAGAAAAGATGTTAAAGCTAAGATAAACCTTAAAAATCATAAAGACAGGTGTCAGTCATGCTGAGGCAACCTTTACCCAGAAGTGAGAAGGTCTGTCGAGTCTCTTCCAAGTCCTTCTTGTCGTTCACACCTTCAATGGTTATGTCACCACCCACGCAGGTGTAGTTGAACTTGTCTGCACTCACTGCAGTTGAAAGATTATATTACTGATGCTGCTTATAATAAAATACTGAAATGCTTAGGGGTGTTTTCTAAGTGAGTTAGTTTAAATAGTAATAAAACAGCAGCAGTTCAGTGTCAAAGCTCCACAATAAACCTTCAGCGCAAACACTTACATAGTCTCAGGTTCTTAAACGCTGGTGAGTCTGCACAGGAACAAATCTGGTAGAATATGTGATAATTACGCTCATTTTCTGCCTGAAACAAAAACAGAACTCAAGATCAACATTATGGATTAAACACAATAACGAAACCAGAAGAAATCCTGATCTCATACTCATGCATACCTGAAAGACCACTCTGGATTTCTCTAACAGGTAGGTCCTCATGTTCGCTCCGATGATCCGGTACCTCCTGTCAAAGCTGATCTCCGTGTATTTCCCAAAACGGCTGCTGTTGTCGTTCCTAGTGGTCTTTGCATTTCCTATTGCCTTAAGAGGAAATTTAATATAAGAAATATGTATAAATATGTATGAATAAATATGATGAACATTTTTGCCTGTTTAGTTCAACAGCTGTTTTGTGTACAGTCTTGAGATCGTACCTCTGTTATTGGATTGGATGCCAGGACTTTATCTTCAACTCGAGTCTTACTTCCAGATTTGCTCACAACAGCAAAGTACCTCATAGCGTATCGAGCAGACACCGTTTTACCAGCTCCAGATTCACCGCTGACTATGATAGACTGGTTCTTGTGGTTTCTGAGAAAGAAAAATGGTAATATAAATAAAGTACACTCACTCAAAATCTAATAAGTGGAGCTGAAGGTTGTACATTGCCAAGGCCTGTTAACTTCTCATTAGTGATCATGATTGTCTACAACTGGTAGTTTCTTTTTGGCAGCACTTATTGGACTGACTAATACTCAGAACAATGGGAAACTCTGATGAACTCAGATTCCCAGAGCATCAGTTCAAACAACTTTACATAAGTACAAGTTATTCAAATTGTTTTACATTTTCTTGATGCTGACCAATACAGTTTCCTCCATGCACATGTTACTAGACTTATTTTAGATCAGCAGACACATGCTCACTGCCACCAATCTGCATATAGTCATCAGTTCTTGCTGATGTAAAACTACTATAAAACTAAATGAGGCAATCACAACTTTTATTTACCTTGCCATTTGTTTATAAGCCTCCTCAGCCACTGCAAATATATGAGGGTCCATGTCTCCCATGTTCTGGCCTGAGTAGGCATGAATGACTGCGTCTCCATAGATAGGAAGCTGCTTATAAGGATTTAGAGCCACCAATATAATACCTGAAATGAGGGAACAACACAGACTAAGCAAGAAATTTAACTTGCTAACAGCTTACATCTCAGTACTCAGTTACACAAATGGGTGACAAATTAACAACAACAAAAAAAAACAGTATAAAGTGTTTTAGTAAGGTGTTGGCTCACTATGACGCCCGAAAATCTCTGATGACACCTAAAGCAATAACATGTGAGTCATTATTTGTATGCTTATCATGTTATTCAGTGATTCATCGCAATGTATATAATTGTGTCAGTATCCTTTTTGTGATTAATTGGAGCAACAATGTATGGATTTACAGTGAAAGTGCATTACAGGGCCACAGGATCTCTTCATTGTAAGGGTCAAGCATTCAAGGTTTTCCTTTGTCACCCATCTATAGTTTTAAGGCTTCTTGCAGCCGTACCACAGTAGGTATAGATGATTCTGGACTCCACAAATCGCACTTTGAGATTGTGCAGGACTGCAGGTTCATGCAGGTAACTCAGAGCTGTCAGGTCATTCTCCCCCACCAAGATATCTGGGTTTCGGAGAGGAGGGAGTTGTGGTTTAGACGGGTCAACGATGTGGGAATACTCCTGTCCAGTGATAGGTGATGTAGGAGAATCAGGTCAGCTGATGCCTCTCACAATCATAAATGTAATATGGTCACATATACTGAGGGTTTTATTAGTCACTTTCCACTATACTTACAGAGCCATCCTCAAGAAGCAGTTCAAGAACTTTATCTCCTGAATGGAAATCTTTCACAATCTCTGCCGATTTCCACACATGTTCTTCATCTGACATCCACACTCTGTTGTACTAAAATAATTAAAAACGTGACAAATAGTTATTTCAGTTATTAATGCCACGGCTTACTGTACAAGTGACTAAAACCAATATGTGCAAGAGAAAATCCACACAATAGGAACCTAATACACCTCCATATAGGCTACCTCATATTATCATATTATATAAAAAAGATGTAGCTAAGTGTTTCGCCTTTAAATTCTTGTGGATCTGTTTGGCTTACAACCTTTCACACCGCTGACAAAGTTTCCATATGCTTCTGTAAACTTCCAACGTCTAGACTGTATGGAAACATGATCTTACCTGTATTTTAAAAAGATTATGCTTGTTTCCCCTCTTACCTTTGTGTACAGTTCCAGCACAGCCATATTTGTGCATTATTTTTGTAACTTTTTTGTCCGTCTGTTTATCACCTGCTGTTTCACTGCTTGCCAGGTTACCAACACATTTCCTCCCCGCCCCTCACAGATATGCCGGAATCACTTTTCAAGTTAGCCCAGATTACAAGCTTGGGATGACAACTTTCAAAATAAGAGTCAAAGTAAGAGCCCCTCTAAACGTTTTTTAAATTACACTTTCTATATCATTACCGTTCTGTTTTCATTTTGTATCATTGAAAGAAATTAAGTGGTCCCAATATTATAAATTTACCTTTTATTGTTGGTAGCTTGTAAGTCTCAATTTTTTAAGAAAATTGAACGATTAAAAGGTAAAAAAAAAAAAAAAAAAAATTAAAAAAAAAAATTATTAAAAATTATTTAA
>VUQR01029253.1:18105-35773 GCA_015108515.1 Hemichromis elongatus
AATATAAAAAAAAAAGAAAAAATAAAAAAAAAAAAAAAAAAAAAAAAAAAAAAAAATTACCTAGAAAAATCAATTGCTACATGTTACTTGAAGCTCTTTAGACACCTAGATGCCATAAACTCTTAAAGACTGTAAAACCATTCCTTGATTAAGTTGATTCAGAATAAGAGTCAAATTCATCTATAATTTAGTTTACTGTCTGTTGTCTCAATACGACTGCATGCAGTCTGTAATAAACATACAAAAGCATTGAAAAGGAACAAACATATTATATTGATATTTAATTCTAAGACATGTATTGTCAGCAGTTTTTTTGTCATTACTTAGAAGTAAATTACCAATAAAGCACTTGAAAAGTCTCATGTAATCATAGTTTTAATGGATCACAAGTGAAGGCAGGAAACTAGAGTGGTTGAAAAAGCTCTTGCATTCATTCTGAAAAACGGATCAGTCATCTTCCAGGTTTCTCTTCTCTGTTTCTCGGTGCCTTGTCGCTCGCCTGCTCCGGAATTTGGATGACTCCGCCCTCCCGTCTTGTGACAGCGACTTGACAAAGTGGGTGTGCTCGTTTTTGATCAAGGATTCTCACTGCTAAAGAAACCGGATGCTGGCGTCGGCCACCTCACCATATATAAGCGGATTTAAGCACACAGTTAAGCAATAATAACTTTTTTAAAACCAACTTACCACATTTATATCAATGTGACCCATGACTCACAGAAGAGTGAACCAGAAAGGCAAGGAAGCACATTTACACATCCCCAGTGGGCATCAGGAATTTAAGGCAGCAGGTTAATCATTTATACATCTTTAGGTCATTTCATCTGTTAAACCTTTGCAAATTCACAGCACTTGTGAACAGGAGGTAACATGCTATTAAGCTGCACAGCAATGTGCAGCTAAAACGGCAACGTCAGGTTAGATCAATTAATTGACTTAAGTTCAATTTCACTCTCAAGCTTACAACCTTTCCCCAAAATAGATCCCACTTTCTGGAGGATGTTTACAGTTACACACAGTTGTATACCTTATTAGAAAGAGAAGTGGATGTATTATAGTGTCAAGAGAAATATTAACCATACATAAAATACTTGTGATTATTCGGAAAATTCAACAGAACACCAAGCTTGACATACCTCATGAGGTAGTTAAACACTGCAGCATTTTAACATCATCATGCTACTGATCAGTCAGCCTTTAATGTGACCGACAACATTAAAGGTTAAATACATATGTACTTAAATTCTCTCTTCCTTCCCCCTGTCATGCTGTGCATAAATAGAATAACATTACATCAGCAGTTATAAAACTATAAAATACTGGAGTGCTCCAAAATTTCTTACTAAATTTAAAAATATAAAGTCCACTTTTATGAATTCATGTAATCAGAGAATCAGAACTTGTGAAACTCAGTTTGGTAGAAGAAAAGTCTGCAAGAATGAACCAGAGCATTTACAATACAGTCAGTGACACAGGATTTGCAACTTTTAGGAGACCTGTGTTTTACATTCACTGTTCCAAGAGTATTTGCTCTTTATGCTAAAAGCAAACAGATAATATGCATACAGCCTCTCCTTGGTTTCTGGAGTCCAGTAAAAGCCGACTGTGAAGATATTTTTATAGTGCAAGTGTCAGAAGTTACAGCTCTAGATGCGGCTAAGGAAGCCCAGATTGAGGCTATTGGGGATCTGGATGGTGTCCAGAGTCACAGAGGAAGGTGTGAACGGGAGTGTGACGGTGAAGATTTTCTTGGCATCCATCATTAAAGTGGATGACTCAGCTCTGTCTTTCAAAAGGTTCTAAAATGCAAACCAAACAAACAAAACCAGATAAAGAAAAGTTGCAAACATATTTAACGTTAAAATAATAATAAAAGAAGACAAAGCTTTACTCACTTTAATCGTTGTAATGAATGAAGGTGACACTCTCTCTTCAAACTCAATCACCGGTGTGTACAAGGTTAATACTTTGACAATCTGTCAACAACAAAAAACACAGCAATCAGAGCATAGGTAGGATTAAAACTGTCTACAGATTAACAAAGCTGGGTTTTAACTGATGGTCAACCTGCGCTGTGGTGAGGGCGGTGCACATGTCGCAGATGGCTTGGGCATCTGCTTCAGTCTTTTTCTTGATCTGTAGAAGCTGTGCGGCCTGTATGAGAGGCTCCAGAGTTTCTTTTGCACCGCAGTCTGTCAGCTCTCTCTCAGCCAGCCACTCCTCCAGCTGCCATACATTGTACCTAAATTAATATAGTCTTATGTTAGGATCACTTAATGGCCTGTTCATGGTTTTCTCTCTGGTGAAAGCCCAACTCGCATTAAAAAGTTGTCTTGAATGGCATTACCTTACATTTTGCTTTTTGAAATAAATCCCCTAGATTTTTCTCTCAGCGTGCCATCAGTGACTTTGCCATTAGTTTGGGTGAACCTGGCTCCCCTCAGACCCCATCTTAACCATTTTACCCGCATTAACGTTGTGCATTTAAACTTGTTAATCATATGAACTGTTTTTCAAGTGTGTTTCCTTCATAACATTGTGTTAATGTGTTAAAAAAAATCCTTTGTAATATATCTGGAATATTTACATATCATGTAATGGTGCAGATATAAAATAATAGCATCTTCTTTAAACTTGACAAGCAGTCGTGTGTTTTATGTCTTGACTTTTGAATGCTCATTGATGATAAAGCAGAAATCTGGCCTGATGTAAGTAAAGACTCATTTTTTTTAATCTTCGCTCTCTTTACCATCTTTTTTTCTTTTTAATGGCCAGTGTGTGTTTGTCTGTACCTGATCTGCAGGCCTTTACCCCAGGAGCACATGTCCTTCCGCAGCAGCAGGTGGTTGAGTGTGACTGCACAGATGATGTAAAACTGCTGCTTGACCACCTGTTTAATGAGGTCTGAGTCCATCCCATGCTGACTCATGGTGGTTTGGAAGAGGCCAAGACGCTGCAGGAGGACCTCAATTGTAACGGCCCCCTCTTTAGAGAAACTGGTGCTCCTCTTCCTCAGGCCAGTTGGTTTAGACCCTAAAACACCCTGGATTGTCTCGTGCTCCAGCATGCTCGAAACTACACATGAGACACAAATTGAAGATGTCAGACTTAATAAAAATATGTTGTTACTTGTTAAGTATCATTAGATTACATCTCTTCACCTATGAAGGGCTGCAGGATGTCCTCCATACATTTGATGAGCTGACGGTAAATCTGGATGGCCAGATCACCAAAGACCTGCTGGTACTCTGACAGTTCAAAATTGGTCAAGCAGTGCTCATTCTGCTTAGCTGTGTTGTGCACCATAAACACCTGAAGTACACAAGAGTTGTACAGATATATAGAATTAATTAAGTTCCATGTACAGCTGTAAACATAACACTAGTATCAAAAGCTTTCAAGCTTACCTCATCTCCACTGTACTGTTTTAGACAGTGCATTAATCGGCAGGTGTTAGCCAGCCAGAAAGACACCACTTCAAAGTCATTTCCTCTCCTCTGCAGAAAGATTATAAGAATTAAATCAAAATAAAAGTATAATTTACTTGAGATTGAGGTTATACACTGCACCTTGATGACCCCTTTGATGCTGCTGATGGTTGAATTTAGTAGAGTGCTAACTCTCTGATCGTCATTCACAATGTCTGCATATCGTACGCACATGAAGATGATGTAGGCAGGAAGGCCTGGAGTGAAGCTGACCGCAACGCCGCGAGGCTTCAGATCTGAGGAGATTGAACCATTTCATCACCAAAACAACCCAAAGCAACAACAACAACAAAAAAAAACCCTCAACCACTACTCGATTTTATTATTTCCTTGAACATATGTTTGCCCCCACCTGTGACCAGATTCTTAAGCAACCGGCTCTCGTCACCCTGCTTGTACTCAAACATGCCCTGGTACTCCTTCTCCTTGCGGGTGATGTTCACTGCTCTGCCAGCAGGGCTCACCACTGAGCGTCGGTTTTCTTGCTCAGAGCTCACTAAACACAGCAATAACATTGTATGATCAATGACAGGATTATTGGTAATAGAGTCTTAAAATAAGTGTACAAATGTACAAACTCCGTTTTACCTTCAAAATCTTCAACCTTTTTTATGTAAAGTTTAAGTTGTTTTTTTAGCTTTCTTATGGTTTTGTCTTGATTCTCTTGTTGTTCAAGGAGTTCCTAAAATTACATACAAATGACATGATTACATTATTTTAAGGCTCATACATGGCAGAAAAGTGTTTGTTATTCAAACTGTGAAACTAAAATGATTACTAATATTAGCATTGCTAGCATTTTACTTAAAGGCAGACTGACAGATGTTGAGGACGAACCCACCAGGTTCTCTCTAGTCAACCGTGTAATCTCAAGTTTCACGCTTGCTTCAATTCGGGCATCTTCAGGCAAGAGAAGGCTCTGAGCCAACATCTTCTGCTGCTGCTCCTTTTCATCCTTCAGCTTGTTCATCTCCTCCACCAGCTTCATGTACCTCTCATTGTGAAAGCGTTCCTGCTCATGCATCTGGTACTCCAGAAGCCTGCAGGACGGAAGGATAGCTTTCAATGGCCTTAAACATGAACATGCTTTGATAAGTAATTGACTATAATATATTCATTACCTATTTGTGTCTTTCAAGCCCTCATAAGCCAACCACAGCTCTCCATCTTCGTTCAGTGTGTGGATGTCAGTGGATCTGAGTAATTGGAGCATCACAACATGAAAGTTCATTTTAAGACATTTTAACAAAATAAATAAATAATTACCAGTCTTCTGTGAGCACAATCCAAAAATCAAATTATTACTCATATTACGGCCTCCAGCACACAGAAAATAATTTTTAATACCTTTAATGGCCTTTTGCATTGCATTGCATTCATATTTTTAAGGAACATGAATATTTTAGCAGAAGCCAGGCAGTCTTACTTGTGAACGTCTTGATATGAGGGAATCTCTCTCAGACCCAATTTCACACCTTCTCCCAGTGCAGAGTCCTGCAGGTCAGATCAATATTATATCCCTCTAATTACTGTTCATTATACATTTTAATCAAAATACTATGTTTTTAAATGAATGCATTTCCATTTCTTTTAATGGGAACAACAACAGTATCATTTAATTTTTACCTTGTGTTTAAGAGCCTCTTGGCGCACCAAATGTGACCGCAGGAGCAGCACCTCCTCTTTTCTCATCTCCAGCTCCTCCGTGGAAGAGTTGAGTTGCTCCAGCAGGACGTTGTAGGGTAGAGAACCAGGGGCAGGGGGCACTAAATCACTGTTCTCCTTAGTCAGAGACTTTCGCAGCTCATTTAGATCCTGCTTCAATTTCTTATTCTCAGACTCGAGTTCTTGTCGCTGCATCAAGACATTTAGAAACAAGAAAGAGAAAAAAAGAAAGAATCAATAAATATATTTTTTTGTTTATAATAATCGCTCAGTATTTCAGTAAAAACACAGGCTATTATAGACAGTGGTAATGTGTTACAACTATATGTGGGCATTTTATTTCTGGTATGTTAAAATTGAACCACAGAGCATCACACCTTCAGTGTTTCCAAGTCCAGTTCTGCTCTTCCACTTGTTCTCTGTTCCTCGACTTCCTTTTATTTTGAAAAATATAGGCATAAAGTTAAGGGAAAAAAGAAAAAAGTCACACCACCAAAACACTTAATAAAAAAATGCTATGTATATTTTTTTGGAGTGAGACAAACAGCATTCATACTTTTACTTTTTCTTGCTGGTCTTCCTCACTCTTATCCAGCTGTTGCCATAGTGACTGTTTCTCCTGCTCCAGGTCTTTCACTCTCCTCTGAAGCTTTAGGAGGACTGGCAGGTCCACTGCGGTCTGGGTCTCATCCTAACAAAACACAGCAAGCCCTGGTTGATCTCTTTAGAATCTAACTAAGAATGCTGCACTAATAGGATTATAACACAGACAAGGCCAGAAAGAAATCTTCCCACAGATGATCTGAGGAAGGAGTATCTGGTGACTAGAGGAAACCCACATAGACACAGGAAGAACATGCAAACTCTACCTAGAACTGTCTTCCTAAGTGCCTCATGAAAATGTGTTACCTGTAAAATTTCTCACAGTACATCCCACAAAATGCTTCACAGCTGCGTCAAAGCTGAAAGATGGCGAGTAGTTCCTACCTCTGTTTGCACAGAGCTGTCTTCCCCCTCAGTAGAGCCTAAGCTCTGACTAAACTCATATGAGTTACTGCTGTAGTTGGAGTCTTTCCTCTTCAGACTAGATTTACTTGAAGTCTAGGTGAAAATAAAAGAGACAATCTCATAGAGGGAATAAACATGACACGTATTCCTACGTTTACAACACTTAGTCTTTTGTCCAATACTGATAGCTGGTTTCAGTATGCTCCTTGTGACCATGTAAAAAACGGGTCATGGTTTGTAAGATATGCTTAAAATTCTTAATGTTTGTTTGAATATTAAGTATAGTTCCTCACAGCGCTGAGATCCATCTGCTCCTTCAGGTCTCTGTGGCGCTCCTCCAGATGCAGGTGTTCGCTCAGCAGACTTTGGTATCGAGAACGTTCCTCGGTTAAGTCCTGCTCCAGCTGTTTGCTGTTCTCAGCATTGGTTTGAATTGCTGGGTCAAAACAATTATCTTTAAGCATTTTTTTTTTCTAAATGTCAGGAATTATCGATGACTAGTAAAGGTTTGATGCTAACAGTTCAGTACCTGTCAGCTGTTGCGTTTGTTCAATGATTTGCTTGTTCAGTTCATCCACGTCATTTTTCAACAAGTTGTTCTTCGCATTGAGTTCATCTACCACCTGATTTTAAGAGGACATAATCATGAGATTATTTTTGTTCATTTTTGCTTCATCCAAACAAATTTTTAAGGTCCTCTTGCCACCAAATATATAAAATTGCTCTCTGATATATACCACTCTTTATTCAACAGTCACAGTAAGGCAACTTATTATTCTATATAGTCTGAGTTGTTAAGAAATACAATATTATCTAAACTGCAGGTGACATTCTGTCATGATAGCAGTTAAGAAAGAAAGTCAGGTCAAGGTTTGAGGGAAATTTAGAAGACTGCAAATAAGGGCTTACCTGCTCTGTCTGCTCCTTGTAGACCTTTGTCTGCTCTTCCAGGTCTTCCTTCTCTCTGCGGGTGTTTTCCAGCTCGTGCTGGAGAAAGGAGAGCTGCTCCAGCAGCGAGGGAAGTGTCTCTGCTTTGGTTCTGGCCTCTTGCTCTGATCTACGCAGGTTTGCTATCTCACTGCTCTGTCTCTCTATCTCCATAGTCTGAGCTTTCTCCATAACACTCAGATTCTCACTGAGCTCTCTGTTTTCCTTTTGCTGCGGGAGGGGGGTACAAACACATGCTGTTCATGTGATATGACAACTCCCAATGAACTATTTTTTTTGTGAGAGAATAATCAAATGCATACCTCGTACAAATCTAGACCTTCATACTCACAATACCCACCTGCTCATTTATCTTGTGTTGCAACTGCAGAATCTTGTTCTCCATGCCAATATTGAGCTTCTTGAAGTGCTCCACAGAGCGTGCTTCCACTTTCAACTTCTTCAATTCCCTCTTTGCCCTCATGCGACGCACACAACTCTGCAGCAGGATAATGGCTGCCAGGATGCGCTTGTAATGCTGTCTGGCCAGCCAGCCTTTCACCCACTTCTGAATGACCAGTGCCTTTTTGTCATACATCAACTGTGAAAACAAAGAAGAGCAAAAGCAAGCATAACATCATATTTAAAAGTGAAGCAAAAGACTGAAGCAAAAGACTTAAAAAGAAAAAGTTGATAATACAGTTACTTTTTTTCTCCCACATAACGGGAGGTTTTCAAAAGTCACTGCTGTAAGGAAGAAGCGTTAAAAAAATCTGGCTTTCAGTGAATGGAAGTGAGTGCAGACTGTCATCGTGGGTTTCCGGGGGTTAAACCCCAAGGCGGAAAATAGAAAATCATCACAAAGTCACAAGCTGCGCTGATTTCAATGAAAAATACCACAAATAAAAGGAAGTTCAGTAACAATAAAAAGACATAACACATAAGAATTAGCATATTTAGCTTATTTTTTATGATCACTGCATTGACTTAGTGAAGAGGCAGAGAAGACTGCATTTAAGTAAAATGTGTTCAGATGCTAAATAATTTTTATTTTTAACATATCCCACATAATTAGGCAAAGATGCTCTTTTCCCCCCATATTTAGGTATACTGCCACATGGTCACCTTATTTCTTTTTTAATTCATTAGCATTCAAATTAGGTAGGATATAGTAAACTTCCAAAGATCAACATGATGTTACCTTATAGTACTGCTTTCTAGCCATGTGGGCCCTCCAGAAGCACTGAACAGTGATAGCTGCAGAACGCTGCTGCTGGTAGCGTTTTCTTTTCGACCACATTCGCACATTGCGTTGAATGATAACAGCTGCTCTGGTTTGCCGCAGAAACTTGGAATAACTGACAGAAAAAAAATCATTTCAGAAATACATCTAAAATATCCATAAGGTTTCTGAAATCAAACATATACTTGTTTGACATTCCCACTTACCAGCGTGCCTGGTGACCCCGTACATGTTTCTGAATAGTGATGGCAGACTCCCTCATCCTCAGATACTTTTTGCGGGCCAGCCAGCATCGAATAGTCTTCTGGATGCAGACACAAGACATACGCAGTTTGTCTGAGCGCAGCTTCTCCAAGAATGCCACCTGGCCAGCTCTGAAGAAGATCTTGTTTTTGCCAAACTGGTACTTCTTCTGGTCCTAAAACAAAATAATAAGTCACAGTTCCATATGTATTACATCACATTAAAGCGAGTCTGTGAAAGTGGATTTTATAAAACACACCCATACCTTTATAAGTTTTTCCAGGAGATTTTTGCAGGCCTGTTTTCTATCAGGAAGCAAGTCCTTTTGTTTCATGAGAACTCGATAACGGTTAAAAAATTCCTGATAGGTCCATCTGCAATAATCACATCATAAATTATATCTATAATTTATATAGGATTATCTATTGCAAACATATCTGATTTTACAGCTTCTCGTGGCCTTTTGCTCTGTATCAGATGCTCTTGCTGACATGCTACCTTGATGGGAAGCCTGCTGCTGAGATCCGGATAGTTTCGAGGATGCCGCATGCTCGAAGCTGCTGTACAGCCCTCACAGGGTCCAATCTTTATTGAAAACAACATAAGAGTACAACTTTTCATCTGTTCTTGTCGAACATAGCCGTATAAAAAAAAAAAACTGGGGAAACAAAAAATAAAAATCTGCCTCACGTGAACGGAGATTTATGGTCATTTGGTTTGATGCAGCGCACGTAGTGAGGAGTTGTAGCATTCAGTGTTTCCATCAGCAAATGCAGGGACTGTCGAAACTGAATAAAAAGAATTGAATGAATTCTTCCTAAGAGAAGCAAAACTAAAATAATTAATATGATCAGTTACTATAATTTTCCAAGTTTGTTTTCAATTTCCCACATGATGCATTTTTTCTACAAGGATCCTAAACCGGGTAAAGATTTGACACTGATCAACTGACACGATGTCCACAATCATGCATGTTCTCCAGGCTTTGAGAACAGGGGACTTTATTACTATATATCATCAAATTCACAATTGCTTCTTTAAATTTGACCAGTTATAAAGGAGGATTAAGAAACATAAATATGAGCACTTTAGTGAACATAGAGTAAAAATCAGCAGTTAGATCAAAACATATCTGCTTCTCTGTCTAAGCTGGTTTTTACGGGTTTAACTAACACTGGGATAAAATCATCTTTACAATAGCTATGCTAACACATCGAGACCCTGTACCACTTTACAGAATTCATGAGCACACAGTCACAAGAAAGGTCAGCTAAAATCCTGTAATCCTGTCCAATGTCATGACCATCTATGGTACGAGAGTTTAGTGAGGGGAAATGTTAAAGTTACTTGGGAGTGGGTGCCACTCAGCTGGCTGTACATCCAACCTATATGCTGAAAAGGCTAGAGAAGCCTTGGTTCCACCCTAAACCATTTCCTTCATGTCTCCCTTTCAGCCTAATTTCCTGTTTGCTCTATGTCCTACCAAAAGACTCACAAAGAGTTACTTGTGAGTCATTTTCTCACCTGCAGTCCAACAGTCTTCTTATTATCATTCTTAGTTGATCCAGCCCTTCCAATGATGCTTGTCAGTTTGTTAGAAGAATTTGCTGCTTTCACATCATCCTCAAATAGCTTCAGCAGCAGATCAAACTGAAATGATCATTTTTAAAAGCACAAAACAACAAAAGTAATCAGTGAACAGCAGATGGCAGCATTTTCAATACAGACAAGTGTGTACTTCCTTCAATAGTTGTGCTTGAACAATTCAAGGGTGTGTGCCCACAAACTTACAACATTTTCTCTTGGCATAGTTGTGCTGAAATTTAACCCACTGAATACTTTTTTTTGGCCTCCAAAAAAACAAAACAAAAAAATGGATATAAGCAGAAGTGAGAATATAATAAACAACCAAAAGTATGTAAGTTCACCTTGCTCTTTTTCAGCACATTTATTTGTTCTTCATTGACTGTGTCCTTATTTTTTTCCAGGAAGCCAACACACTGATACTCCACCTAGGCACAAAGGACCAGGTCAGACTGTGTTCTTTGACTAAAAGAGCAAAGGTCATATTCACTCAGAATATGAAGAGACTGAAGTAGACTGACTGGTATGGCTTCAATAAACAGAATCATATGAATTAAACATTTATTACAAAGGTATGGATTTTGACTTTGCAGACAGGTACAACTTCATGGTTTTTACTCTTGCTTAGTGACTATGAGTCACACATCCGTCTGTTTCCACACTGCTTGTTCTGTTCAGGATATGGAGAGCTGGAGCTACTCCCAGCACACACTGAGTAAAAGCAGGGGTTTATACCACAGAGTAGTCACTGACCAGTCAAATCACAAGTACACACATTTGCACCCACAAGCAATTTAGTTCACGTTCATTTGAGGCACCTGAAGAAAACACAACACAAGAAGATCCTGAACCTTTCAAGCTGAAGCAATGGCACATTAGCGAAAGTCATACAATTGCTTTTCACCTTGTCGGCAAAGTGGTGGATGATGAAAGCTCTATTTGACAACCTCGGTTTTTCAAAGTGAGCATTCTGGTTCAGGAGGGTGTTGTACAGCTTCTGTGCCCATGTTTCGTCAGAGCCTTTGGGCATCTATGGAAAGAGGAAGAGCTGACACATCAGTTAGTCACAGCATTACTCATAACCTCCAAGCACAATGTGGCAGAGAGTCTGAAAAGCAGCTGGACACACTTCTGGTGGGAAGAAAATAAACAAAAACGGCATTTTACCTTACACTCCTCATCTAGAAGATCCAGGACGCCCAGTTTGGCTTCAATAAGATTATTACAAGGCTGATTGTCATAGAAGTCAATCAGTGTCCAAGGGATTTCCTCTTTCATGTACTCCTCTTGTTCCAGTTTGAAGACATGCTGGAAAGAGTGAAAGCTAAAACTGATTTACAGGTACTGTATGTTTTGACCAAAAAATAAACTTTATAAGATAATAAGATCTGTCAATATTGCTCAAAATAAATACATATACAGTATGTATAAACAACATTTTGAGGAGACAAAGACACATACCAGGTTGAACTGTTGTTGAAGCTTTTCATTTGCATAGTTGATGCAGAACTGTTCGAAGCTGTTGACGTCAAAAGTTTCAAACCTTAAGAAAAATACAACATTAAATTAAAATCAAACATATCTGGTGAACTGCAGGTCATAAACGGAGAAGTGAACAGCAAATTTAGTGCTCAAAAACAGACCCGTAAATGTCGAGCACACCAATGAATAAGTGCTGCTGCACTGCGGATTTTAGGACACTGTTGATACTGTCCACAATCCAGCTGAAGAGTCTGGCATAAATGTGTTTGGCTAGTGCATCTCGGCCGTAGATCGCATTGATTTTGGAAACAGACTTAACATAGGTTTCCGTGGTCGTCTTGAGCTTCCTGTGACATAACCAGTGGGCTGTTTCTTCGCAAGGCACTCCCATCAGGTCACAGAAAACCATCAGGTGGACATCATCTGGCTGGAAATACATGAACAACACCGATCTGACCTACACTTCCTCAAAGCAACATTCGTAAAATTGCATATTTAAAAACAATGATAAAATTGTATGTTTTGTCCTTGTGAAAATAATATTTACCTTTATGCTGCATCTGTCTGCTGACTGCTCTTTCACCTCCACATTGCTAAGATGAAGAATAGCTGACAGAATTTGGTAAATTTCCATTTGATCACTTTCACAAATTCCTATAATCGAGACAATAAATGAGGATTCATCATGTCACAGAGTGCAAAAACAAAACTGTACACATGAATGAAAATTGAACATTTGACCCCTATAGTGAGGGGTTTGTATAATAGGGGGGCTCTAGCTAATGGCCAGCATACAGCCCAATTTAATCTCAAGTGGGCTGCACAGAAAAAATGTTTACTTAATGTTACAGAAACACAGTCAAATCTCAGATTATTTTAGCAGCTCTTGTGAGAAACTAGACAAAAAGTGCATGTGTTCCAAAATGTTTGCATTTAAGGAACCACATTAAGTGCATTTCAGAAATGTTTCACATGCATTCTAATTCACACCTGCAGAAAGCATTGAGAGTACACTTTGTTTAACTACTTTACTGCATATGAAGTAAACAACTTATGGCCATCAAAAAATACTAAAATTTAAAGTCACTCTTTCACAGTATTCAGATCACTCCATCAAACTTGAAGATATTATGCTATCCAGAGACTGAATTAGACCTACTGGCCTGCCAGTTCTATTCCCTGGACCACATGTTTGATGCCACTGCCTTAAAGGAAAAGTAACTGCAACTCAAAGTTATTCTAAACTATCATCTTTACAAAGTCCCCCCAAAGGGACTGATTGTTTCAGCAAGAAAATGGCCAGACCCGTGGGATATCGAGGAGTCCCTGAATGTTTTGATGAAAATTATGTGAATTAAATGCTGTCTTTCCCACTTTGGACTTGTGTGTCAAACATAACTATAACACAATCATCTGCTCTACTTGTACATGTAAACCTTAATGAAACACAGTAAACACTCACCTAACAGTGAGAAAGACCTACGGGTATTGCACATCTCTTTGGCATCATCCACTCCATCTATGACTGGGCTCTGACCCTGGTTAGTGGAGTGGAAGTCATCTGCGCAACCTTACCTCATTAATGAAAGAAGATACTGGATTAATTAACTTAATTAACAAATAAATATAATGGCAATAATATTTTTAAATGCCTAAAGAAAATTCATATTTTAGAGAATTGCACACCTAACCTGAAGGCTTTAAACTCTGGTAAATGTGAAGAGGCACATAGCTGGTAGAATATATGGTAGTTCCTTTCTCCATGGGCCTAAAGTCGTGAATACAGATGTGACATGTTAACCACAAAAACATACCACACAAAAAAAAAAAAACTCAGTAAAAGCGCACAAATAACGTAACGCATTTAAAATTAGACAGAAATAAAAACTAATTGCCTTAAGAATAGCTGGTGCTCTCCTAGAAAGATCAAACAGTGGGTTGCTTATTTTTCACTGTTACTATACTGCTAAGATACGCATTACAAACACTGTTACACAAACATAACTGCTTTA
This sequence comes from Hemichromis elongatus, assembly GCA_015108515.1. NCBI lineage: Eukaryota > Metazoa > Chordata > Actinopteri > Cichliformes > Cichlidae > Hemichromis > Hemichromis elongatus. Next base: position 31,758 of record VUQR01029253.1, read on the forward strand.
AAACTGCTCACTTTCAGGAGAAAAACATCACATAGAAAGATAAAATATTCAAGTAAACTACAAAGAAATCAAATTATTTACCTGAAACACAACTCGAGACTTTTCCAGTAAGTAGGTTCTCATGTTAGCCCCAGTTATACAATATTTTGTGTCAAACCCAATCTCTATGTATTTTCCAAAGCGGCTGCTGTTGTCGTTCCTCGTTGTCTTGGCATTCCCAAGGGCCTACATAAAAAATATAAAATGATAACAATATAGCACCTCTAGAAGTGCTTTGACAAAGGGCGAATTCAAGACAAAATATTGATATTCAGACCCTGGTGTGATTTGTGAGAAAAATCAGAAGGGTGGCGTTTTCATGAAAATAATTAAGAAAACATAGCTGGGCTATATCAAGAAGTGAGTGTAAAATTCCAAATACTTCATATAAAAGTTTTCTATCTCGATCTCACAGGCATTAGCCCTGAAGTATGACTGCATATGAAATAAATATGAAATATGACTCAGTAGTAATATTTTCAGGGTTTTCTGTAAAGGTCCCAGTCTGCTGTTCTGGATCCTAATTTATTTTGAACGTATTTGTCTAGCTGCAGTTGTCATGCTCAAACAGTCTGTTAGTGCTTAGTGGCATAAAAGCCACGTAAGCATCAGGGTAGATCAGGACCAGAACCAACCCACACAAAGCAGTGTTATTTCTACTGTGACGGAAGTGTTCATCCAAACAGTGAAATGGTATTTCTAAATTAATTGTCGCAGAGACATGTGGACCAGAGGCAGAGAAAGGAAGTCACATCCTGATTAATGCTACAGTTAAATTAAATGAAATGAAAGGGTAAATAACTTAAAACAACAATAACAAAAATTGGACACAAAACTGAAAACAATGATACATGTATAAATTTAATAACATAAAACTTTACTAACATAAATAATATCAATATATGTACAGGTGTTCGGTAACTTTTAATATTTTCTATTTTTGCCCTAAATCCTTTACCTCCATGATGGGACCGGATGCAAGAACTCGCTCCTCCACACTGGCCTCTCCAGAGGAGCTGACTGTGGCAAAGTAACGCATTGCGTACTTGGCAGAGACGGTTTTGCCAGCCCCAGACTCACCACTCACTATAATGGACTGATTTCTTTCATCCCTGGATGAAAGTGTCATACAGATGGAACATAAGTAAGAGGAAATAGAAAAGAATTTACTTGCTTTAAAGTTTAACGTGTCAACACCTGGCCATCTGTTTGTATGCCTCCTCTGCGACTGCAAAGATGTGGGGATCCATATCCCCCATGTTTTGTCCACTGTAGGCATTAATGATGCCAGCATCATAGATGGGCAGTTTCTCATATGGATTGATGGCGACCAGCACAATTCCTAAAATCAACCACAAGAAAAATGTTCACACTCAATTAAAACATCATGAAATGTCTAAAACTGCCCCCCCCCCATGTATTTAAACTCTACCACAGCAAACAAGCTGCAAAAGCAGCATGTGATTGTTAAACTTATTTTCATTTACAGAATTTGAGTAATATCTCAAAAGTATTTACAGTGGAACCAAAACAATTTTACTGTCTTTATATCCAGAAATACATCAATATGACAAAAATTAACATAACATAAATGAACATCAGTGTTTTAATCTAATAAAGCTAATAAAATAGTTTTGGAAAAAAAAATAACAGACCAAATCAAACAGCTTGGGTTCGACAAATGATATTAAGCCTTCACTAGAAAGAAGTCTGTACATGTATATAGTCTGTGTACATACACATGTGTGTATATATTAAACTTACATTATTTCTAACAGCCACGAAGGGAAGACAACATTATGGATGCAAAAAAGTCTTTTACAAGAGTGTGGGAGAAAATAATCCAGGACATGCTCTAAATGTCATATTCAGTGACTATGTTGTTTCACAGAGCCACACCTCGCTCATCACATCCCCACTCAGGAAGTGACTCTGGCAGCTAGAGACCCTAGAAAATGATGATGTTAAATAACTTTGTCATCCATAATTTTTTGCGCAATTGTAATTTTGTCTGTATGCCACAATCAGGGACTTAAATCAAGATGTGACTGAAAGCGTAAGCTTTTGCCTTTATTTCAAAGGGTTAAAAAAAATTGCAATAACTGTTTTAGGAAGCAGGGCTAGCTGAGGCTTGTACCGTCATTGTTTCATGACAAATTAAGGCAACATATTATCTGAAGTGAGTTCAGTGTTGAATTTGCATATTATAGCCTTTCACTGTAATTTCAAATATGAGGCTCAGAGAAATGTCAGTGCAAATAAAAGAGAAACTCATTACGCTGAGGGGAAAAAATAAAAATAAGCCTGTCAAAGAGAAAGCAAAAACTTTAGGAGCAGCCAAATCAACATTCTTAAAAAACAACAGTAAATGCACCGGCCAGCTCCGAAAGACACATAGGTGCATGATGACAGAATTATTTCCAAGGTTAAGAAAAACAACTTTACAACATCTAACCAAGTCAAGAACACTCTCAAGGTTGTAGGTGACTAAATGTCAAGGTTTATGATCAAGAGATTCTTTCATGAATGTAAATACAGAGAGTTTACAACAAGGTGCAAAACACTCGTAACGCTCAAGAACAAGAAGACCAGATTAGAGTTTGCCAAAAATCATCTAAACAGAGCCAGCACAGTTCTGGAGAGAAAGAAAAAAAACATCTCTGTACAAATGAAAATATGAACTTGTACCAAAATGATCATGACCTGAAGCATAACACACTCTGTGAAACATGGTGGGGGCAATGTTATGGTATGGCCATGCATGAAGGCCAGTGGAACTTTGCCACTAGTGTTTATTGATGATGTGACTGCTGATAGCAGCAGCAGGATGAAGTGTGAAGTGTGCAGGGCTATATACTCTTTGCTCAGATTCAGCCAAATCCAGCAAAACATATCAGAGTTTATTATGGTAAATGGATAAAGACCCAAAGCATACTGCAAAAGTATCTCAAGAGCTTTCCAAGGCATATTCTTGCCAATGTCTTAAATTGAATGTCTCCAAGTACGTCACCTGATCACAACCCAAAAGAGCATGCTTTTCAGTTACTAAAGACAAAAGTGAATCTAGAAAGATCCGCAAACAAGCACCAGGATTTTCAACCAAAAATCCAAAACAATATTTATAGCTAAAAGGACTGTTAGTTTTACAATTAACTTTGAGCTCTGGAATGCCCCTTTAATTAAAGCTGAAAGCTGGTACTTCAATCACATCCTGATTATTTGAAAAATGTATTAAATGAAGATCCACAGGTGTTCTTGGTGTTGACAGCCAATACTACAAAAACTGTGTCTTTATCCAACAAACTATGGACCTGGAACTATATCAACTTCTCAGTATACCCAAAACGTTCTAGAGTCAATGTGTGGCCCAGGCTGCCTATACTAAAATAAAAAAGTTGTTTTTCATATTATTGTAGGAAACCAGAACACAGGATTGTCCACTGGGAACCAACTGCTAGCTAAAAGGTGGAAAAAGCAGAAACATACAACCCTCACAAACAAGTGGGGGACAACATAATAGCTACACCCACCAAAGATTTGGGGACCTTTTTGAACTTTGTAAAAGCTAATTTTCCATAGTGTCCATTAGTTTTCATTTATTTGAAGTATCCTGCATTATATCATGCTGTGTTCCTTTAAAAGCGACCTGCAGCACATACATCAGTATAACGTAGTGCAGATTATGTCAGAGCGTACAGTGAGCAGAGCTCCAAAGTCTACTGTGACAATGATAGTGCGAGTAAAAGTAAATGTTGCTCATTACCACAGTATGTGTAAATCAACCTCGAGTCGATAAAGCGCACTTTGAGGTTGTGTAGCACTGCTGGCTCGTGGAGATAGCTGAGAGCTGTGAGGTCATTCTCCCCCACCAGGATATCTGGGTTCCTTAGTGGCGGCAGGTTGTTGGTACGTGGGTCTATTTTGTGCTCCACTTTCTAGAAAGAAATGAAAAGGTAGTAAAACATGAAGAGAGTAAG
>VUQR01029272.1:0-13586 GCA_015108515.1 Hemichromis elongatus
ATGTCACACAGTTTTTCAAAAAGAAAGGTAGCTTGCTCTATTCCTGCATTCCAAAACTTTCAGACTGATTTATTTTTGTTGCTACATGGCCTGCTTTTATCTAGCTAGCTCAGTAAAAATAATTACTGAATTATGATTTACATCCAACAATCTCTGCTGTCTCCGGGTTATCATATCTCATAGACAGAGAATCAGCGGCAACTGCACAGCCACCTCCCCCTTCCCCCACGGCTGCCGCCCCCGTCTCAGCCGAACAAGGTGAGCCTGAGCGCGAAACTTCACGGACATTGAATCCTCTAAACACGTCATATCCACCTGTTTTCTGATGATAACTTTACAAAACAAAAAGTAATCTACACGCTTCAAAAATCACAAATTTGGTTTGCAGTGTGATCTGTGAAGTGACAGTGCTGCTGCTACAATCGATGCCTGATGTTATTAATATAAATAAAATGCCCCCCAAAAAATAATATAAAATTGAATAAAACATGTGTTTGTAGTAACCATTGGCTAGAATGAGTTTACAAAATAGCTAAAGCCTGTTCATGGTATATAAGTTATATGTCATTATTGTGTACAATATGTTCTGCTGTGCTTGTAATTGAGATAATAAATGTACATATTTCCATAGTTTTTTCTTTTTTCTTATATTTGTAGGCTTTGTACTCATCTTTAGACATTTTAACTATGCAAAGTATCTTTTTAAAGTATACAGGATATATTTATCGGGTTAAATTTTATCTGTGAAAAATGATGTAGAGGGCCCAGAAATTTTGGTTTCCATAGGTCCCACAATTTCTGGTGGCACCCCTGATCTTAATTATCACCCAAAAGTGATTAAACCTTACATAGTGATCTTTCTGGGGGTTTCGATTCTTTTTTACACATTTTCTTTATCAACCTTTCAACATGAACTAATCAGTTTTGTAAATTTAGTAAGGACAATTTCGTAAAGTCATATAAAGGTTCATACAAATTTGGTGTTCTGTGTCATTTATTCAAAAAGACCATATAGGCAGAATACACACAGGGATACACAGCCAAAAAATTGAACTGTGTTTGTGCAAAAAAGGAATGAATGCAAGTTGGCAAGCAGTCTCTTCCAAATAGTGTGCTTTAAGGATGAGATTCTTGTATGACACTGATTGGACACTAGGTGGCACACTACGGAGCACGCTGTTGAAAAACCTTACGGAAGTTTTTTACCACTTAAGAAGCTCTAAAGCTGCGGTAGTAAGCCAACGATTAAGCCAATTTTAAATGCAGAAAGAAGAGGAGTTGATAGGAAGAAGTGTCCCAGCCCTGGACAAAAATAAAGATGGATATAGCCACCATGACATCAATCAATGGTTAGTGAAGCTTTGAGTAAAGCATTTTTCCCCATCCCCATCTTGATGCGTTGAATCTGCTTGTGATGAGTGAGGCGTGGATCCGACTGAGAGACTGAAGACACTGCACGCTTATTGACTTAATGATTTGCAATTGACAATTTGTCAGCCAGTGAGCATATGCTTCATCTTCCCTTCTGACTCTAACAGTTATCATCATTTACAAAATTAAATTAATGTTTTGTTCAGTATACCTTGAAACTATGGCACTCAGGAAAATGATGACCTTTATCCTACATTTCTATATGACTGGAAAACCTTTCTGCATCAAGAGGATTCACTCCTTGCAGACTGTTAGAAACAACACAGATTTAATGCTTTGGCTTCACTTTTTAGACATGGAAGTTACATGCATCTTATATACTTCACATAAATGTTAGTAAAATGCAACGTAGTTTGCAGATGAAATCTAAGGTACAGAATGTTTCCATCCATCCATGTCGGGATACAAAGAGGTGATTTGTTCAAATTAACAAGTAGTGGAACAACTTTTCACTTCAGATGCCAATAGCTAACTACATTGGAGGAAAAGAAGGTCAAATATGAGATGACAGAGAGATATAAAAATAGCACATTTGTGATCATTTGTTTGTTAATTGTAAGTAGTAAATTCCTCGCTGCTCGGCACAGGCATGATGCTGCTGTTGTAAGCAGTCCCAGTTGAGTAGAAGCTTCAGTAAACACAGGAGTCACAGGTTTTTGCACAGTTTGCCTTAAACAGTGAGACATGTTTTCCTCTTGTGTTTCTAATCCTGACTGTCATAAAGTCAGGATTTTATTGGTTTGGCCTGGTAATAAGCAAATCATTTGAAGTTTGGTTGTACTGTCAGGTACCATGGGGAGTATTAGGGTGTGCAAAAATCTGTTTGCGGACTAAAGAATGTGACAGACAACAATGTAATAAGTGATAATGCATTTACTTTTAGTTTTGGCTAGGATGACAGTCCAACAAATGATATCTGAGGACAATAGTTAATGTGGGGAATATTGACTTTTAGTAACACTGAAAGGCTGTCTACATAACTAAAAAAAAATGTAAAACACAAAATATTCAGATTGCAGATTGCAGACAAAACAGTTTAAACTCATGCATTCCTTTTCCTATTGATTGTTGGTTGGTTTAAAGTTGATGTTAATAGCTATTTCAGCTGCTGGTTTGTCTGGTACTCACATTTTGATTTGTTTATAGATGCATCCATAGATTTGGGATGTTTTTGAAAGTCAAACTTAAATTTCATTTTCTCACCTGTGCAAAACTGAAAATTAAAAAACTAAATAAAATTAAAATGTTTTCATTTCTACGTCTTTATTGCAGCTGCATTCCCTGTAGTGGAAAATTTCTTTGTCTTAAATTAAAGTCTGCATAGCTTGTGACTTTTTTCTATTTTCCTATTTGGTATAGCACAGGGAGAAAAAAGTAGGTGACAAGTTAACCTGCACTTGACCCATGTCCTGTGAAGAAAGTAGACGAGGCTTTCTTTACAGTCCTCAGATAAAAACCAATTGTAAAAAATAGACTAGCATCGATAAAAATGTGGGACACTATGTGAGACAAAGGTTAAAAATGCAACAATGTTCCATAATTGCAGTATCTACAAAAGCACAGTATCCAAAGCTGATTCTGGCGGTCTTTGGACAAACAGTGTTCACAGCTTTTATAGTTTTGCCTCTGTACAACACCAACGTGGATTTTAAGCCAAACAATTAATTTAAGTGTAAGTTTAACAAACCATTTAGCTTTAACTGTTAAGGAATTATAGCTTTTTTTATACACATCCCATATTGATGCACTGTGGTGATGGCCTCATTCTATTCCTAGGATCCTCTTCTGTTCCACAACCCTCTGCATATACTTCTCCACTTTGTCAATGAATCTTTTCTGTGGGCTTCCTCTTTTCCTCCTGCCTGGCAGATCCATATTTAAAATCATTTGTCCAATGTTCTTCCTCTGAACATGACAAAGCCATCTCAGCCTCGCTTTGTAGTCTCCAAACCGTTCAACCTGAGCTGTCCCTCTAATATGTACATTTCTGATCTTTTCCCCCTTCATCACTCCCATTGTTTTCTGTCGTTGTGTCTCTGGGTCTTACTGTTATCTTGTAAATCATCCCTTTCACTTTGCTGCTATTCTTCTATGTCACTTCTATGCCTCCACCCACTACACCACTACACTACACTCTTTCTATCTGTTGCTTTGGATGGTTGACCCTATGTACAAAATTTAAGCTTCTCCATCTTCATAAAAACTACTTCTTGGATCTAATCTATTCACCCTGTCTCCCTCTCATTCACACACATGTATGCTGTCTTCCTCTTCCTGCTCTCTTCTCTAACTACAGATCACAATGTCAAACATCTTAGTACACAAAGAGTCCTGAGCTCTTCTGTCAACCTGTCTATCACTGCTGCGAACAAGAAGGGGGCCAAAGCTGATCCTTGATTACAATTGTCTGTCAGTCCTACTGCCAGAGGTGGGAAGTAAGGAAGTACAAACACTTTGTTACTGTACTAAAGTAAAACTTTCAGGTAAATGTACTTCACTTGAGTAGTTTTTTTCTGACAACTTTTTACTTTTACTCCCTACATTTTTAAACAAAAATCTGTACTTTCTATTCCTTACATTTTCAAACCCGGCTCATTACTTTTGGTTTAGCATGTGAGGGAAGTTTTTATTTTCTTGTCACCGTGGGCCTCCAAACATCAAACGAATTTGAGCCTAAACAGTAACACATGAAGGGCATTCACTAAGAGATGAAAGAGATCAAATCAGACAGAAGATGCAAAACTGTGTGCCATAGTCAGGGGTTAAAGTGGGATGGGTTTTTGTTGTTGTTGTTTGCATCTAGCTAGCCCTACAGAAGAGCAGCGAGCATAAAGGGAGTGACTTGTAAGAGTCAGGTAATTTGAAATGCAGCATATCTATCAACAACAACAAACACACAACCCGTTTGTGTGCAGTTTGTCTCACAGTGCATTGCCAGCTCAAGGTCCAGCTGCCGTATTTCACAAGGAGAGAAAAGAAAGAGCACAAACTTCACTCAGAGATAGAGAAAGATAAGAAAGACTGGGACAGGAGAGGAAGAAGAGGGCTTAGATTTAAAGGTGAGGATGCTCAGTGGGGTTTGATAAACTGGAAAATTGAAGCTTACAAGTAAATTCTCATGTTTTGAAATCAGATATTAGGTCTTTACTGTATATATGATGTTATTTTTTTCATATTGTGAAACATGCTACAAAGGTTGCATGAAAATCCTCTGCAGGTTAGTTTGGGATAAACAGGTTAGTTTGCTGTTCTGTGATGGATTTAAAGTAAAGCACAGTGTGTGACTGCTGCACAGGGGCTGTGGTTTCATGGTCAGAGTTAGGTTACATCAAGTGTAGGAGAGATTTATATGAATTTTAGTTGATGATGCTGAGATTCACTGACTGAATTCGACCTTCATACCAACTTTATACCAACTAGACAAAGGCAGCATAAACAGTGTACTGTCAGTGCAGGATGGAAAGCAGCCAGGACAACTCATGAAACATGTCCTTATCTCTTATTAAATTCAGTTGTGTAAATCCTTAAAGAGCAGCACACCTCAGCAGCAGTAGTCCAGATTAGCTGATCATAGCCTTGGACGTTTAGATAGATTTATTATAGATTATATTAGATTTATTATAGCATTTGTATTGTGAGGTTAAATTAGCTTTGCATAAAATAGCTGGTAGAAACATCCTCCAAAAAGTTACTTTTACTGAAGTTTTTTTTAACACAAGCATCTGTACTTCTACGTGAGTACAGGATGTCTGTATTTTTGCCACCTCTGCCTAGCGCCCCTTTCAACGTTGTCCTCATACTTCACACCAGGGCTGGACTGGAACAAAAAGTTCATTGTATGGATTATCACCTTCATCCCTCTGTAACTGTTACAGGTCTGTACATCACCCTGTTTTTTCAAAATCAGTACCAGCACACATTTCCTCCATTGCTCAGGCATTTTGTCACACTCTAATATCCACTAGCCTCTCTCCTAGGCGTTTACATACATGCACAAGAATGTCATCTGGACCAATCACCTTTCTATTCTTCATTCTTTTCATAGCTGCCTCTGGACTTCCTTATTCAGTAACTCTTCTCCATCTGTCCTACTCGCTCTCATTTTCTTCATTCATTAGCTTCTCAAATGATTCCTTCCACCTTCTCAGTACACTTTCTTCACTTAGTATATTTCTACATCTATCCTTTCACTTCGGTTTGCTGCACATCTTTTCCCATCCAGTCTCGCTGTATAGCCCGTATGTACTGTTTGTATTGTATGCCTTCATATTGAGGTCTGAATCAATTTTGACCCCCATAATATGTCTAGATAAGAAACTTTACGACACTAATTTCTGCAGAAAAATCTCTATTAATATGCAATATAATTCAGAATTTTGTAATATAATATTAATTGGTGTTATATCGGGGTTCTTAATTAACCCCATATTGTTCTCAGATGTATCCATCAAAGTGTGAATGTGTCTGAGTGTTAGCTAGAAAGCATTTAAGCATTTTGTATAAAGCGTTTTAAGTGCAAAGGAAGAGTAGAAGATGATCTATGATCTGTATTCCTTATCTGCACCATATCAGATCACTCCGGTGCTTTTTTACCTGATCCTCCACCAGCAGATGTCTGCCTGTGGGAACCTGAGCAGATGTAGTGGGAACACAGACAATTCCCGTTACAGTGGCAAGCTTCCTGCCGAACTGTAGAGTTTCACAATTTTAAGATTACCTACAACCACCATTTTCATTGCTTTGAGCCACACTGGCTACACAACCACTTAAGGGCCAGATTTATTGACACGTTGTAAAAGGTCAAACTGTGTTTTGGTGTAAAAAAAAAATATGCTGAGTGTATTTAGAAAGCAAGCACAGTGACAAGAATGGCATAATCGTTAGCCCTAAAACTGTCACACTGTCACATATCCGCTGTTTGTTCCACTAAGTTTCTTTGAAAAAAGTGTAACCAAATAGTTCAGAGAAATCGACACAACAGAGCTTCAAACTGTCAGAAATGAGCAGACAGAAGAATTTTCTGATAAGGAATCAGTGTCCAACAACACGAGTAAAGAGTAAATGATCTGATGTAAACTAGCAGATGGTGAAAAACATCTTTCTGAAGCAAAACAGCTCATAAGTATTAAGAGATACATCAGTGTCATGAAGAAATGCAGTAGGTTAAGACTCTCTGAGTTCCCAGCTGATATGGATGCATTACACCTGCCGCATTAGTCATGCTGGGTACAAACAGTGTTGATGTATATCCATAACATTTACACACGTGTTGAGGGTGCGAGTAATCACTGCAGTGTTCTTCTGAACTCAGACATAACCTTCACATCAGCTCTGGTACAGGAGAAAAACAAGTCAGAATTGGAACCAAATAAATCCGCTCAACATCTCTCCATGTATAACCTGTGCATCATTAAAAACCGACACCATTACTCATTCGTCTCTTTAAGTAAAAAGCAAAAGTTCTCCCACAAAAACTGACAAACAAGTTAGTCTGTCTGCCTCACAGCTCACGACTGTAGTTGCTCATGGGCAAACGTGTAACCACACATGGGAAAAATCTACAACTGCAAATGTTACTGGCAGGAGGAAAAGAGAACCCAAGGGGACAAACTCCCAGCACATATATATATAATCTATGCTTGTTATCCCCATCTGATATTAATTTGTGTTTTCCCTGGAGCTCTGTTTTAATAACTGAATGTTAACCTTACGTATGGGTACATAAATGGAAAACTGGTGAATGTCACCTCTGAGGTATCTAATAATCTCCTCCACTGTGTCAAATTTTTACTTCATTAGAATTTTAAGGACGCAGAAAAAGCTGCAGGTAGGCAAATCTGTGCTTGATTCGTTTAAAAAAAAAAAGTTAAATGCTGAAAACAAACACACAAAAAAAGGTTGTGGTCTCACTTGTTATCTGACATGCCTGAGAGGACCATATCCACCTCAATGATACAACATACAGCGCAGCGTAGTAAAAACCTGAGCCTGATCTTTGGGCTCACAGGGATTACTTGGCTATACTGTGAGCTCATCTCATTTTTTTCTTGCAATTTTTGCTATTTTCAGTATGCACATCGACTAATGTAAAAGCATATACAGTATATGAAAAATAGGGAAAAACAGAGATGACAACTATAAGAAATAAAATCAAGCTCCTAAACTGAGGAAAGATTAAATTATTTGAATGCAAATGTACTTGAATGTATTGACTAACACAGTAAAAACATTTTGGCCCATTTCACAGAGTGAAATCGATTAGATTTATACCGTCTCTACTCATAGTAAGTTGGTAGAAATATGAGTGAAGCTAGCGCATAGGTGTGATGCTTTGGTGATGGTTCTTCCAACATTTTTCTACAGTGTACCACAAGAGAAAGGGAAGGCAGGATTTACATTATATGCAAGTATTTATATCACGTCCCAAAACTCATTTTCCAGACATTTTTTATCACTCACAAAAAATACTAGAAAATCCACAAATCATAACTAACGAGTCCTCAAAATCAAAACACTAAGAACTATTTGAAAAAAAATGAAATGTGCTATTCCATTCCTCTGTCACCTGTATGCTAACCTTCATAGCTCTCTGCTTCCATACACTTTGTTTTCTTCAGCAGTTTCATCACAACTTTTCCTCCCTCTATCAGTCCCTCATATCTCCTTCTACCACAGGCCTGCAGGCAGTCAGAGCTGTGTGGAGCACCACTGGGGGCTGCAGACAGATCACTTCCTGCGGCACAGTAATTATTTGGCTCTTTTATTGTTGAATGCGCTGCTGACGTTGGGCCTGAGGGGAGTCAAATATCTTTTTTTGCCACAAAGTTTCTTGGAGGAGACTCAACAGCTGCTAGCTGCTCCGAACAACAGTTTCCAAAATTACCTTAGGAGCTGGAAAGAAGGACAAAGGCATTCAGAGAATGCTAAACTCAAAGTTAGCTAAAAGTTTTAAATTGCTTTTGATACATTCCTACAATATGCAATGACACTAGAGATGGAAGTCAATGCAAAAAAGGTGTTGCTGAGGACTGTGGAGTAGATCATATTTGAGGTTTTGTTTGAAAATAAGTGAGCCATATCAGCTTCTGCTGCTATATATGTACTTAATATAATAATAACCCCCTGGAGAAGGTCTAGTAACCTTTTGGACAAATACTCCTTTGGCTAAAGACCTTTGAAAAATCACTTGTGTTAGTGTAACATTTTCATTGTCTTAGCCAATAAGGAAAAGGATAGAAGAGCTATTGACACACCCACACACAGTTTGTTTAAGCTTTCAGCTGTTTTACTAACTAAATATCGTCATTCAGAATCGTAGCAAGGATTCTGTTTCCAACAACTGCCAACAAGTTTCAGGCACTAGTTTCAAGTGAAGTTTAAAGAAGCTTATATATCTATATATAGAGAGATATATAGATAGATAGAGAGAGGGGATAAGCTTTTATTGTGCTAGTGTGTTAGCACAGCAAAGCAAGGGAGAAACACACACTGTAAATGCCCCCCAGGCAGATTCAAATCCAGGCCCCTGCAATGACTTCACAACATATGGACCACCTGCTCAGCCTCGTACCCACTCAGAAGATTTGTAATACCATATAAAAACAAGGTATTATTCTGTCCCCCGCGTGTGTGGCTCTACACAAAGTGACAGATAGCTAAACATATGCAGTAGGCACTGAAAGCGTTGAGTGATGGCTGAGATGTGAAAGTAAAGTTGAGGGCTGTTTACGTGTTTGTCTTCACCAATGTACATTCTTACAGTGATTTTCCAGTAGTTGTGAAACTACAAAAAAAATACAAAGAAGAAATATGCTCAATGAAAATAAAAAAAATATGTGTTTGCTACACAAGCATAACAGATTTAGGCATTTATGTATAAATCTCTAATAAAGAGAATAAAGTATGCATCAAAACTATAGAAATATGCATAATTTACCATCCGTAAAGATGAAACACAATTCAAACTTGCAAAGTTTCTCCATGGCATGACACAGATGGATGCAGGATGCAAGCGAAGAAGGCTGTCCTAATTCGAAGGCTGCTCCAAATGCGGTGAACAAATGCGCCCTGGTGGATTTGAAGGATGGGTCGAGAGTATCCTTCGTGGCCCAACCTATCCCAGAATTCACAGCGCAGCCCAGCCAATTCCAGGTTCTAACAATGGCCACAGCTACTTAGTTTTAATATTACTCTTTCTGGGTCACAAAATAAACTTTTATTTTCAGAATGTAGCTGTATAAACTTCAAATATCTCCTCAGTTTATCAAGACATCGCATATTTGCAAAAGTGATCCGACATTTTTTGGAGATGTGAGCAAAGTGCAGATGGCTAAGTTTATTAAAGCCCACCGAGACAGCTGGTGATGCAAATCTGAAGGCGTTATTTTTGTATAGTACTGAACCCATAGTATTGCACATTTCCTAGAAAGGAGAGTCCATCTGTTAGTCAAACCTCAGATACAGGAGGATTCTCAAAGCGGTTTTTGTCCTGGTCATGGAACACTGGAACAGCTGTTTATCCTCTTATCTGCATGGGAGTTTGCCCAACCAGTCTTCATTTGTTTTGTGGACTTGGAGAAGGCATTCGACTCTGTCCTGCAGGAGGTGCTTTTGGACTATGGGGTGTTTAGCCCATTGATACGGGCCTTATACAACCATTGCAAGAGCTTGATCCACATAGCCGGCAATAAGTCGGACTCATTTCCGATAGGTGATGGCCTATGCCAGGGCTGCCCTTCATCACCAATTCTATTCATAATTATTATGGACAGAATTTCCAGGAGTAGCCAAGTGGTGGAAGGCTTTCATTGGGGTGGTCTCAGAATCTCATCCCTGCTTTTTGTAGATGATGTGGTTCTGTTGTTTTCATTGGGTGATAGCCTTCAGCTCGACCTGGAATGGTTTGCAGCTGAGTGTGAAGCAGTGGGAAAAAGAATCTGGAACTCCAAATCTGTCCATGAACCTCAGCCAGATAAAGGCATCCAGGAGGGGCTCAGAGTAGAACTGCTGCTCCTCCACATCGAAAGGAGCCAGTTCAGGTAGTTTGGGCATCTGACAAAGATGCCTCTTGGGACTTCCTGGATTAGGTGTTCTGAGCATGTCCCACCGGGAGAAGGGACAGACCTAGGACACGCTGCAGAGATTATATCTTTAAAATCAGCATAAATCATCATTGTTACTGGTTAAAAACCAAGTATCTTTTGTTGCTGTTAAATTTAAACGGGATGCATAGTTTACAAGCCAACTACAACTAAAGACTGTAAAGTTTTGTTTTGTGGTGACAGAGGTTAATGTATTATGGTACATTAAGCTTTTTTACTTAATCTTCACTTCTTCACTATTTTTATTAAAAATCCATGCTTAGAAGGATTCTTACCTTCAGGGTCTATTAAAAATTCAATTCCGATTTAAGCCTTTGTACCGTGTCAGGGTTCTATCTACAGCCATAACAACTTTAAGGCAGGTGAAAATGGTGTCTATAGATTTGAATACAACCCCAAACCCAAATTTCAGTTGACTGCATGTTTGTAATCCAAAAAACACAAACCTGGTGGTACCCCTTCTTTGGCTCTTAGCGGACTCCATCACCACTGTTCTGCTTGCTGAACCAGCACCTACTGAAACTCCTATTGGTCGTATTTATATTCCCTCCCAGTTTTGTCAGGAGGTTTTGTTCTTAGCACGCTCCTCTCTACTCTCAGGGCATTCTGGGTCAAACAGGACCCTCCAACTTCTCCGACAAGCTCTCTGGTGACAATTATTTCAGACAGGCGACTGGGTCTGGTTTCTCAATGAAACACCTGAAACTCTATACAGAGAACAAGAAGCTCATTCCCAGCTCTGGTTCCCAGAATCAATCTGGTAATTTATCATTTACGCCTTCTGTCCTCCATGAAGGTCTACCTTGTCTTTCATGTGTCGCAGCTCAAGCATCCCATAACCTCCCCATAACTCCTCACTCATCAGAGTCAGAGTAATCATTGCATCTTATCCCACACTGACAGCAAGAGGTCTCTTTCTGATAAAAGGGAGTTCTTTCTTCTCACTGTCACCAAGTTATTTCTCTTGAGAAACTATCTGATTGTTGGGTTATCAGTCTAATATTTTAGGGTTCATAACTTGCAGCATAAAACATCTAGGGAGGCCTGTTATCATGAATTGGTGTAAAATAATAAAACTGAATTGAAAATGTAACTGAATTGAGAATACTGAACAACTGTGAAAAATGCTACAAAGTCAGGCAAGTAAAATAAAACCCCTCCCACTACTTCACAGATTATATCCCATTGTCATCCCAGAGGTCTTTTTTGTTAGATTTGTGAATATTACATAAGTGGTATGCTTTCTGACATTTAATCTCATTTTCTTTTTGAGCAAAACAGTGCTAAAGTGTGGTCACTGGCTTCAGTCGCACCGTTACAGTTCATTTCTTCTTTCATGCAGGACAAAGAATAGAATAATAAAAGATAGCTAGATATTACTGAATTTCATATTAGTTTTATTTCAAGTGAATGGCAGGCTATTATTCAGGGTGATGATGTAATCAAGACACTGCAGTCGTGAAGGTCATTTCCCATTACTTTCTTGATTTCAAAGACCTTTCTCAAATGTTCATATTACTGCTGCAGATAAGTGTCATAGGGTTGGTACTGAGTCGTTACAGAAGTGCTAGAAATACATTAGAAAAACAATTTCCCTAAGTTAGAGTGTTAGGAAAACTGCTACATTCATGGGTAAACCAGTAGTTTTTCCCATGGAGCTTTAGTGTGATAATCAAAAATATTCATTGAATTTCTCCCTTTTAAAAGTCATATTAAAAATCCTAAAAGTGCTCTTTAGGTCGTGAATTCTTAGACTTAATAAAAAAACATCAGAGAAGTTTTAAATTAAAAAAAATTATACATTTTAATTAATTAATTAATTATTAATGTCATTTTTTTGTCTTTGTTTTAGATTGTGTAAGTTGTTTTTATTGTTTTTACAGTTTTTCCTGACTGTTTCCTTGTTTGAAGTGTCTTATTTAGTCTGAATTTTCATTTGACAGAATGTACTATTGTACAATATAAAGCGCCTTGAGGCGACTGTTGTTGTGATCTGGCGCTATATAAATGAAATTGAATTGAATTGAAGTGGGGTTCTTAATGTGCAGTTTTTTTATTGTCACTGAAGACTGAATAAACTAAAATGCTCTTTTGACCACCACTTTTGTCAAACAGTGGTTATACGGACTTGTACTGGACTTTGACAGCATACCAGATAACGTGGCAAAGTAACAGACTAAATGATAAATAAAAAGATGCACCAGAACAATACCAGGAATAAATGAAATGAAATAAAATACAAAACACCAAAATAGGGCAGCGGCCTCTGACTGTTCAGAACACAATACAATGAACTCAATCATACAAGGCTCCTTTACAAAGCATGAAAGTGTTACATACATTTTTTATAAACACTTACATTCCACAGCAATCTCAGCTCACTTGAGATATTGGAACACACCAACGATCTTGCAACTCATCCCTTACATGCATAAATGTCCACTTGCGCTGTACAGGTCCTTCACATGATCCGTTTCAGAAATACATCATCTTGTTAAAATACTACCTTTTTACCACTGCAATACACTTATACCAATGTGTTTCAACAAGTTATGTGCATGTTTAGTGATTCCTTACCAACAATTTAACTTCTTTACCAAAAAATCCGGTTCCACATCCACACGTAAAAGTAAACAGGAAGTCCCAAGATGCACTTCTTGCTAAGATTTTTCGGGAAAACAGCAGTAAACCCTTGAGCACCGCACCCCCTGCTGACCACAATATGCAACTACACAAACCAATAAAATTAACAGCTTCAAATGTATACAACGTGCAGATAACAAAACGAAACAAGCACACGCAATAACATTAAATTACTCAAAAACATTGTTGTCTTAACATACATGGAAACAAAGAGCTTACTTACAGAAACCACATTTTAAGACTGCCTTTTGAACCTTAAAAGGACATTTGGTTAATTGAAGTGGAAATTATTCATATAAATTTACCACTCGGCTACATGTATATATATATATATATATATATATATATATATATATAAATTCCCCACTCTCCCCTGCGGGCGGTCAATCCTTCAAGCTCGCGTCCTCTACC
>VUQR01029278.1:2671-13840 GCA_015108515.1 Hemichromis elongatus
ATCATTATTAGTTATTACAGCAGTGAACTTGAACTCTGTGTCAAACACTGAGCTTCAGTAAAGATTCAGTTATTGATATTTCCTATCACCTGAAATCTTCACTCAAAGACAAACATCTATGACAGTGTATATATAGATGTATTATATATAAGAGACAAATATGGTTCTTTTATTATGTTGGCATTAATAAATCTGTCTGAATGGTTGTAAACAGAAAATGTCTGAGCTGTGATAACTGTTTGTGATAAAATGAAGAGCAGACTGATATATGAAATATTCCTTTATTGGCTGATAAGATCCTCCCATGTCATAACTGCTTTAAGTCCCACAGAATAGATATCAGAGCCTTAAACAGGCTGACTTCTGCTAAATGGGTCAAACTGGGCACAAAGTCTACAAACACATAACATCCTTATAGAATATGATGAACACTATAGATCAACTTAGCTCACAATATATGCAGCATAGAAACAATTAGAGCAACATGATCCAACGCACACAGCAGTACTACTGATCCAAACACTCAAAGCTTCATAGAACTGAGACAAACATCCAACCTCTACATTCACCATCATGCACCCCTCCCTCAGTGATTGGTCCACCATGATCAGTGATGACAGAACAGCTGAGACTCAGTGTCTCTGGTTTTTGTTTCTTAAAACACATTTTTAGCCAGTGACTAAAAATGTGTTTTAAGATGGGATTTGAAAAGACTGATGGTCGGGGCCGGTCTAATGTGGAGAGGTAAATCATTCAACATTTTTGGCTCCACAACCGCAACTGCCCAGTCACCTCTGTTAACCTGCCTCTCCACCCTGTGGATTCTTTTTAAAAGCAGTTTAAAACTTTTCCCTTCAAACAAGCCTTTTGCTTATCTAAGTATTTTATATTCTTCACATTATTTAATTTACATTTAACCTTTTACATTGTGCATAATGTCTATTGATTGTACTGTTTATTTTAATCTTTGTGCACAGCGCTTTGTGACTGTCTGTGAAAAGTGCTTAATAAATAAACTTTACTTACTTAAACTTTACTTGTTAATGAAGAATCACAGAAATCTTTCGCAGGTTTCTGTGGAGCTATTTATGAGAGCAGAAGAAATATTCAGGGCCGAGTCAATAGGTGACAAAAGAAGTCAGAGGTTGTTGGAGTTGTTCTCAATTATATTAGCAAAAACACTGCCTTCACAGTGTCCTGGTATCTATACAGGCTGTCTCTCAGGACCAGGGAGACACTTGCATCTTTTTTCCACTTACGTTCAGCCTTCCTACGCTGTCGTCTGGCTGAACGAGTGGTCTCATTGATCCATAGGGCAGTAATATGGGTCCGTTTCCAATACGTGTAAACGCTGCCTTCGTTCTCTCCATACGACTGTGACGTGTCGTCAGTTGGGGCAGTGCTGAGGGCAGGAATGGAGGGGAGGAAGATCTCTGTGTCCATGATTACAATGAAAATGCTTGAATAAGAGGATCTTATAGCCAGAAGCATCTGCTGATCATATACACACAGAGAGTTAGCATCCTGTAAATCTGGTACAGTAAACAACATCGACAGATAGCAGAGTTAGACGGCAGGCCGTGCACACTGCCGCCATCACAGCCTATCAGGATAACACACTGAACTAAACAATCTTCTCAGGTTCACCATCCTTCCAGCAGATCTTTGTTCTCTGTGGGTCAGAATATCTGCTGGTAAATTTGCTCAGCTTGAAATTAATTTAAATGCGATTTTCTTCAGTCTGTGAACAATAAACGTGCTGGTTAACGGCCATTTTAAAACATAAATATCTTACATATTTACATTAGTGTCTCATCTTTAAACATGTGTTTTACATGACTATCACATGTTTATGAATCAGAGATGGTCATACAGAAGAACCACAATGATCTCAGATGGAATGACTCACCTGCACAGGTGAGCTGTGTGACAGCAAAGAGCTGATTGGCTGATTAACAGCAACAGGAAACAGTTTAAACTCTGGTATTTGTCACATGATCAGAGCTCAGAGCTCCTCTGAAACAATAACTATTGATCCTAAACCTCTGATCAATAATCACTCTCTGATACCTGATCAGGTTATTGCAGGGGTGTCAAACATAAGGCCCGGGGCCAGAATTGGCTGGGCAAAGATCTGAACCACTGGACGGCTCTACAACATATGAGGGATAAAGTTTTTTCTGTGACAGCGGTGACTCTCAGCTCCACAGTAACACACACTAACTCAGGTTTGTGTTTTAAACTGGAAACTATTTCAATAATAAACACATTCACATTTTACAAACTGAATAATTTTATTTAAAAAAAATGCATTTTTAATTTGAAAATATTGTGTGAAAAATGGATAAATGGAAACTTTATTTTGAAGAGTCTATAAATATTGAGTATTGATTGGAGCTGTGTGTGTCAGATCGTGTTCACCTTTAGCTCCTGTCTGCCTGGATACTGATGACATCATGAGCTGTGAGCTCTGTGATTGGCTGCTCTGTGTTAGAGCTCAGCTGCACTTTCAGCCAGTTCACTCAGAAACTTCACACACTCACACTGTGAGGTTCACACACACAGACACACACACAGTTTACCTGTCAGAGAGCTGCTGATGAAGATGAAGGAGCTGCTCCTCTTCCTCTCCTGTGTCCTCTGTGTCTCTGCTGATGGTGAGTTTGTCTCTGTAAACTGTCAGCAGGTTATTGATCAGGTCATTGATCAGTGTTTGATGTCTTTCAGTTCTTCACGAGGACATTAGTATCTCTGGCTGTTCAGACTCTGATGGAGAGGACATGTATGGACTGGATGGTGAAGAGCTTGCCTACGCAGACTTTAACAAACAGAAGGAAATCTACCCTCTGCCTCCTTTTATTGATCCTATGACTTACCAGGAAGGAGTTTATCAAACTGCTGTGGCTGATCAACAGACCTGCAGAGGGAACATTAAAGCTGATATGCATAACTATAAGAACCCTCCACTGCAGCGTGGTGAGAAACTTTTGCCTTCACTTTGAATAAAACAGTTTAAAACAATGATGTTTGGGGTAAGATACGACTGCAGTCATTCAGTCATTGCTAACAAAAAAAAATTGTGATGGTGAAATGAACCAGACAGATTTACATAAAGAGGTGACAGTTGCATAAGGATCTGTGCCCATATTCAAAACTAAACTACACCACTCTTTAAGATTATTAGAAAGTTACATTGGGGTTTTTGGATGAGGGAACTTATTGTGTCATTCTTACAATCTGTCTTTTGGGTTGTATGAAGTTTTTCCAGCAAGAATCTTAAAACAAGAAAATGTTTCAAAACATTTTCTTGTTTTCCACAGATCAGTTCTGACAAACAAGTGTTTGTTGTTTGCCGCTCACCACAGGAGAGAGCCTTTCTTCTGCAGCTTTCACCTGTCCTCAAATACATAACTCGACTTTTCATCCTGTCCCTGTGTGTTTGTACATATCACTTTATGTATCAGAAGGCAGTCGCATGATTTACATCAGTGAAGCTGCTAAATAAATGTGCTCATGTGAGTTTGTCTCCCACACTGATGTGATCTGTGTGTGTGCACAGATGCTCCTTCAGGTGTGATGATCTACACCAGAGATGAAGTGGAGGTTGGACAGAAGAACACTCTGATCTGTCATGTGACTGGTTTCTATCCTGCTCCCGTCAAAGTCTCCTGGACCAAGAATGGACAGAAGGTCACTGAAGGATCCAGCATCAATGTTCCCTACCCCAACAAAGACGGCACATTCACCCAGATCTCCAGACTGGACTTCACCCCACAGCTGGGAGACATCTACAGATGTGCAGTACAACATCTGTCCCTGACTGAACCAGCAACCAAATTCTATGGTGAGTAAACTTTATTTAAACAGAGAACACTGATAGAGGTACAGAGGTAACTTTCTGCAGAGGTTCATGTCTCTCTCTGTCTCTTCTGTCTCCAGAGGTGGATTTGTCTGCTCACTCTGAACCAGGTGTTGGACCCTCTGTGTTCTGTGGAGTGGGTCTGACTGTGGGTCTGCTCGGTGTGGCTGCTGGAACCTTCTTCCTCATCAAAGGAAATGAGTGCAGCTGATTTGCTCACAGAGATGATGTCATCAATACAGGAACACTGATATTCATATCTTGATGTTTCCCTTCCCTCCTGGAGTGTCTGAGGCGAAGGTCTTCCTCTGTGCAAAAACACACCTGCTCATTCAGTCATTCTGATTTATACATGTTTGATTTACAGATGTTTATGCTTCTCTGCTTAAACCTAAAAACTAAATATATGAACAGTTTCATTAGAAACTGAAAGCATAGTTGTTTTAATCATGAAAGTTAATAAACAGACTTTTGCTGAAATTGTTGCTGTTTTCATTATTGGCAGTGGCTGAACGAGCTTGTATTAATATTTCACTCTTCTGCTTTGACTTGGAGGACAGTTAAATGTAAATGAACTGAATTATAAAACTAAGAATAAATAAAAAATAAGTGATGGTTAAACATGAAGATTGTTGTCTGACACTGCTCTTCACGATTAATATTACAAATTGTTTGGATGTAATTATGAGTTATTGACTATCCATGCAGTACATGTGTGTCTGGTTTATGTTACTGGTCATACTGGTTTGAGAAACATTTTCCACATACACAGTTAAATTAAAGCCTCATTTTCCCAAATGTATTTTAACAGTTTCTATTACAGACCCACACTCTCTAGTCGTTACATGGAAAAACCTTTTTAACACAAGTGTGCTCACGTGCCTCACAGACACAAACTATATCTTTGTAGGCTGGTACATCAAAGCACATCGTATGCTGTCATGCTGCACAACAGTATTTATTTAGTATTTACTGTTACTTACACTTAACCATGTTGTTGTTGTGGTGTTCCTCTTATGTTGCTCTCTTTTTGCTTGTTTCCTCTTTCAACAGGTGATCCAGCACATTTTTAGTATCTTCTCTCGCTGTTCCTCTTCCTCTCCGTTTTTCTTCCACTCCTGTTTTTTCTCCCTTTCCTGTCCCCCAGTCATGTCTGTCCAGTCTGTAATAACCTAAAATAAAATAAATAAATAATAATAAAAATGGTCAATCAAGTGGTGTGGTGTTATGACCCAAGATCATGTGACTCATAAGTGTGTGTGTTTATATGTGTGACTCCTCCCACTATGAGGATGATGGGTTTTTCTCTCTCTCTCTCTGTTGGTGTGTCTTGATGGAGACCAGTGCCTGCTGACGGGTTGGATTGAATCCATTCCTGTTCCAGGATTGGAAAATTGGTTGAACAGCCAGTTCTGAACCACCAGGTGACACCACCTCACCCCTCTCTCCTGGCCTCCTCCACCCAACAAACAGCCTTTATTTCTGATTGTTTGAGCATCTCTGTTTGACTATCTTAGCCAAACAGTGTGTTATTTGGTTTGTTTGTATTAAATATTACCTTTGTTATTAATTGTATATAGCTTTGTACATTAGGTAATTTGTAACCCTTCCTATACTGTATATGGCCCACTGCAGCCTAAGATAGCTGGGATAGGCTCCAACCCTCCGCGACCCTGACAAGGATAAGCAGATGAGGATGATAATGTTCCATCCATCCATTTTCTTCCACTTATCCAGGGCCGGGTCACTGGGGCAGCAGCCCAAGCAGAGAAGCCCAGACCTCCCTCTCCCCAGCCACCTCCTCTAGCCTGTCTGCAGGAACACCAAGACGTTCCCAGGCCAGCTGAGAGATATAATCTCTCCAGCGTGTCCTGGGTCTGCCCCGGGGCCTCCTCTCGGTGGGACAAGCCCAGAAAACCTCACATATTCAAATTAATACAAAGTTTTTCAAATAATTTCTAAGTGCTGCATAAGATAAACCATAATCATGAGTGAATAACCCTGATGCACGATTAAATTTACATGTAAATTCACCTGCAGGTAGATCTGAGCTACTATAAGAGTAACAAAAGCCTGAAGAGTCAAATACTAAAATTGCTGAAGCCAACCTGATGTTCTCCTTCACTTAAACTACATTCAGATATGAAGAAATGCAGATCAGATTAGTAATACTAATCACAATAACTCATCACTGATTTAGTTTGTTTATATTATTCAGGGTTGATGTTGGTTACAGTGAGTTTCCAAACCAAACACACACAGCTCCTTCTCAAACACATGGAGATCTTAGCTTTTGTTATTATACACAGCTCTGCTTCAGATGTATTATTGATAACTCCAGACATGCAGTTTAGAATCAATGTTCAAACAATGTTTCTTAAAGTGTTTTTGAACAGCAGTCATAAATATAATTAAAATGTTCAGGTTTATATTAGCTAAGGTAACAGAGGGACTCACTGCCTTTACTGCTCATGTTATCATCCATAGAGAATTATTATTTTTACTGGAGTCTGAGCTGTTAGCTGTCTCACGGAGCTCTTCCTGGTAACAGATGACGCTGTGGTCATGTGACCTGTCCTCTGTTTTTAGAGCAGCTCTCAGTCAGACTGAGTCAGTTTGTCAGAAGAACTCAGGAACATGGCTTCATCCTTCCTCTGCCTCAGCCTCCTCTTCATCAGCCTCAGCACAGCAGGTATGATCAATATACTGATCACTGATCAATACTCTGATCTGTGGTGTGATCTGTCCTCAGTCTGATGTTCTGTGTGGTTCTGTTTGTTCTCAGATGGATTTTTGGAGTATTCTGTGGATCGCTGTGTGTTTAACTCCACTGAGCTGAAGGACATCGAGTTCATCAGATCTGAGCATTTCAACAAAGTGGAGGACGTGAGGTTCAGCAGCAGTGTGGGGAAGTTTGTTGGATACACTGAGCCTGGTCTGAAGTACGCAGAGAACTGGAACAACGATCAGGGATACCTGGCTCAGATGAAAGCTGCGAAGGAGACGTACTGCCTACACAACATTGGTATTGACTACAGCAGCGCTCTGTCTAAATCAGGTGAGTGTGGGTGTCTGTGTGACATCATCAGGTGTTCATGTTAACCTCACTCTGAATCATTATGATGGACTCACAGCTGCAGGTCATACTCTGATTATTATCTGTAATAAATCATTGATCACAGCTCTGACTGTGAACACTATAACCTCAGGCTGTAGCGCTAACTGCTGGTGAAACAGGCAAACTGCAGCTGCTCGTCATTACACATGGATGATGATATTAAATTATTGATTTAACCTGTTCAAATTTAAATATTGCTCATATTATTTTTTTTAATATTGCCACATTAATATTTCTAACAGCATGAAGCAACCTGACATTAAAACACAATTCACTTATTTTAAAACAGATAAATAATAGAAATAGTCATTTTGTTTATGTATTGATCTTAATTTTCAGAGCTTGTTTAGCAGCGTCACATCTGCACACATTTACAGCTCAGATCCATAAGTAACAGATTATTAAATGTAATAAAACAAGTATAAAGTTACCATTATAATCCAGAGGAAACAGCTGCTGTGTGAATGACTGTGGTCACACTCTGCTGCACTACACAAGTGTTGTGTGTCTCTGACTCGTCCTGTGTACTCATGTCTACAACACACGCTTAAACACAGAGCTGAAGTGCAGTAGTTTGATCTGTGTGTGTGAAGTGTCCCTGTCTTTATGGTGTCTGTGCAGTAAAGCAAGCTAAGGTGCTAAGACAGCTGATGAATTCATGACAGGTTGATCCAACTGATGGGGTGAAATGTATTCAGAGTGCAGAGACACACAACCTGTGACCTGGTGAGGTTAATAATTCATATGTTCATGTGTGACAGAACACAGTTTTCTGTCTGCTAAAGTGTCTGACAGGCAGATTATAAAACTAGTGGTTCTTCATGTTATGGAATGAAATCAGGTCCCAGCAGCAGCTCAGAGGAACATGAGGAGAACCAGCTCAGGCCTCCTGTGGAGAGCAGCAGCTGTCTGACAGTGAAAACTGATTCATCGTATTCATGTCCAACTTTGGGTTATAGATAGGTTTACTTGTAAATTTAGCTAAATGCTGCATGAATGCTGAACAGGCTGTTTACAGTAACTTCCTGTCTGGAGTGTGTGGTACACTGATGATATATATTTATATTTGATTCCTGAACAGTTGGTGTGGAGCACCCACAATTTCATTGTACATTTACAATGACAATAAATAGCTAATCTATTCTATTGCATCTTGCTCAAAGTTCACTTAAAACTCTAACCTTTTTTTGTTTGTTTATATATTTTTATGTATTTATTTTTAAATATTCTCTTGTGTATGGCATCTTTGGGTTTATTATTATTACTAATGAGCAGCTATCCAGAATGAGCTCCGCTTCAGTCCTGAAGTTTGATGGTTATATTAATAAAGCAGGCTGGTGAGCTCAGGCAGCAGGTTATCATCAAGTCTCCAAAGTCTCTTTATGATATGTATTTATATTTACAAACTCAGTGGGTGAGATGCAGGTTCTTATATAGTGCTTTTTTTACTCTGAGTACCCAAAGGGTCTTGTGCCCTTTGGTGCGATTTTCTTGCCTTCAAATTGTACATGAATTTAAACATCTTGGTGTTATTTCACCTTATTATTTGAGAATCATGGTAAGAACATATCTAAAATAATTAATTTAACCTACACAATTTTCAACAAATTAGAGTGACTAGGATATTTCTATTCTTTGGTTTTAGAAAAGTGTTTTACTACTTGTACAGCTACTTTAAAAGCAATACAATCTTTTTTTTAAAAAAAGGCCTTAAAAATATTAGATGGAAAAGGTTTTTCCTTTGATCAGTGTCTCATACTCCAGAATACAACAACTAAAGTTTTAAATCATTAAAGATATTTCATTTTACTTGAATTTATAAGATCTTATGTGGACTTGCTCTACACACACTAGGTGAGTTCATCAGGTTTAAATCCAACATCAGTGGAAGAATAACCAGAGCCCCTAATAGAGGGGACTGCAGAATCCAGTTAAAGGTATTGAGAATATCAACACATATAAAAGTAATCTCAAACAACGGCTAAAGAGGAATCTGATTTGTACTTGTTTCATGTTGTTTGTTATGTTTACTGTTGTGTATTTTTATTTATTTGTTGTTTCATGTTTTATTTTAGTATTACATTTTATGGTGTAGTTTTATATGTGTTTGTAGTGTGGACAAGACTGTTGTACTGATGGTGTGTTAAATCTCTTATTTATTATTTCTGTCTGACCTGTCCGGGAATACAGATGAAAGCATCCTTTTGTCATATTTCCATTGATATATGTTCATTAATTTGCACTGTCCCTAAATTTTAATTATATGTAGAACATTAATAATAATACAAACTAATAATGTCTTCCAGCTCCGCCCACTGTCAAACTTCACTCCATGACACCTCTCTCCAGTCAGCATCCCGCCATGCTGGTCTGCAGTGTCTATGACTTCTACCCCAGTAAGATCAAAGTGAGCTGGCACAGAGACGGACAGGAAGTCAGCTCTGATGTCACTTCCACTGAGGAGATGGCAGATGGTGATTGGTACTACCAGACCCACTCCCATCTGGAGTACACACCCAGGTGAGCATCATTATCAATGGAAACCAGACTTTTAATATAAAGTCAGCACTAAGTTTAAAAGCTTAAAGTCCAGATCTGAGTCAGTGATGTTGGTTTGTGTTGAAGGTCTGGAGAGAAGATCTCCTGTGTGGTGGAGCACGCCAGCCTGAAGGAACCTTTGAAAACTGACTGGGGTAAACACCTGTTTGTCCGTACACACCTGTACATACCTGTCTGTCTGTCTGTCTCTACACCTGTCTAACTGTCACCTGTCTGACTCACCTGTGTGTCCTCAGACCCGTCCATGCCCGAGTCAGAGAGGAACAAACTCGCCATCGGAGCCTCAGGACTGATCCTGGGTCTGATCTTATCTCTGGCTGGATTCATCTACTACAAGAGGAAAGCCCGAGGTCAGAGCAGGACTCTCACTCACAGATCAGTTCATACCTGAAACCATTTTAGACTAGACATCTTAAACCACATTGAGTCTAAAACTGGTTAGGATTTGGTTTACATCAGTTTTTTCTTATACATTGATGTTTTAACTAAGGATGGACCGATCCAATATTACGCATCGGTCCGATACTGACCTAAACTACTGGATCAGATATCAGAGAGAAAAAAAAAAATCTCATCCATTAAGTGTCACAAAAGCACCTCACAAAACTTGTGGCGTAACCCAGCTCATGACCTTAGTTATGAACTGTTTCTGAGAGACAAATAACACCAGGATCCTTTTCTGTGTAACTGACAGCTGGTAACTGTGCAGGGGCGGAGCTAGCAAAGTTTTACCAGGGGGCCAGGTAGGGCATTAACAGGGGAAGGGGGGCACAGAGGAATACTTTTCTTCCTTATTCTCATTTAAAATGTCTAACTTTTAATAAATAGTTATCTGAAGTTTTTATCTGATGTAAGATGTATAGAAGTCCATTACTGTATATAGTATATATTAAGTCTAATACAGGGGAGTCAAACTCAATTGTACAGGGAGACAAAACTGGAGCCACATGTGGACAGGGCTGGGGCATTGCTTCAGGAATGGAACTAATAAACTGCAGCTCCATCTGAATCTGCACAGGTTCAGCTTCCACGTCAACTGTAAATGTGTTTGTGCTTCAAAGTCCCCAAAGCAGCGTGAGGACTCAGTGCGCTCAGTTCATCAGCAAAGGGACCGAATTGGTTCAACATTACTCGGCAACAGGGAAAGAGAGACAAGTTGCTGTGGTGTATTTGTGACAGCTTCATTGAAATGTCTTCACTGCATCATACAGGCCATGACTATGAACTGACAGATTTACCTGCTGAGCTCAAAATCTCAGCCAACGGACCTCTGTATGATCAGGAATGTCATGATCCGTCATTTACGAAGTCGCAGTCAAGCTATCCGCTCCGCAAGCCGCACCTAAAATGTTGTTGCACTACTCTTTCGCATATTACGGTACGGGTGCCGACTGGTTTAAAAACGCACTCTTTTGTGTCCTGACACTATATTACTTCACAATCCACTCCCAGTTTTGGTTCACTTTTAACCCAGGGCACCCACAGCCAAATTTACTGTACGGTTTTTGAGAAAATCAACTGTAAACTTTGCACAATTTACTCTACTGTACTTTATATACTCTCATCTTTGACCTCAGATTACAGGGAAACTGTAAGGGGTGACGCAGATATCTCACTGGATACTAAGAGTGGG